>DWLS01003399.1:0-15803 GCA_018246255.1 Pachliopta kotzebuea | reverse complement strand
TTTATCTTTATTGTTAATAATATATAAATGTTCACAGATATAATGATTTTCTAAATCATCCGTATTTAAATGACAATGTACTTCTGTCCTTCAACAATTTTCAATCTCGAGAACTACAAGGGGTAGGAGGCATGGCGAGTATTTTTTCATATGTTTGATTAACAATATAGAAGTAATAATTTATCTTTATTGTTAATAATATATAAATGTTCACAGATATAATGATTTTCTAAATCATCCGTATTTAAATGACAATTTACTTCTGTCCTTCAACAATTTTCAATCTCGAGAACTACAAGGGGTAGGAGCTGGTGCTGAGAACATACAGACAGATCTCGCTTAGATAAGATCAGAGCCGTTGGAATTTTGTTGATATGTGTTCGGGTAGTCGAGTTGTGGGTTCCCAAAGTTTTACAATTTTTTATGGGCTACTTGTATTATTTTTGGCATTTTGTAGTTTTTTTGAGGCAATGGATAAAAATCATAAGGTCCGAGAAACAGAAAATTGTTGCCCAAAAGAGAGATATGGGACTAAGAAAATTGGGAAACAGTGCATCTGCTCTTCTCAAGTTTGTCTTCATTTCAATCTTCACTTTAATTATATGTTATAACTTAATAACTTCACTGTTTAAGTACTCCATTCTACTATAAGTGAATAGAAAATATATTGTGTTATTATTAAATCAAAAATATTGAAATCAGACTATTAAATATACTGATATACAAATTATATATTACAGAGCTTATGCCTGAAGATTGAGAGGAACAAATTTTTAATTCAATGAGACTACGAGACGAGTAAGACGTTTACCTGATGGTAAGTGATACGCTTACCTATAACACGGCTCTGGTTAAAATGGTATACATAGCACCAAATTGTGCTCGCTTTGAGACGTACTTTAAGTATCGTTACCCCAGTAATTTCACTAATATATAGCACCCTTCAATCCGGAACATAGTAATGTTTGCATATTACTTAAATAGGAGCTACGGTGATACTTTTTTCGTCGCTGGGGAAGTCTTCGAAAGATGCCCTGATACTTCTGGGGGTAGTCAGGGTTATGTGGGATTTATACCATCTAAAACCCTATCGGTGGTCAGCCTCAGTGCATTTCTGAAGGCCCCAGGGTCTCAGGTAATAGAGTACTGTTACCTGTGGTCAATACCAGTAACAGTACTAGGAGCAGAACCGCTATCAGTTGTTACCGCGATGGGATCGAAGCTCAAACGCTTACATAATGCAAACCAATATCAGTTAGTGCAGTGCTAATTACAGCTGCAGCTGAGGTGGCTGCAATTCTACGGAATAGGGGATGACGGCGCGCGTCACATCCCCCACCACCCCCTTACCTCCACCACCAACCCCCCGCGCCGCTGAAAACCTTTTAATATCAAATGAACCGAAAATTGGTACGTGTCAAACGGCATTATTAGGTGGATCCATAAAGAGCAGCCACACGTCATCAGTATGTTTAACATATTCACCACGGTATTGTTACCATATTATCTATATATTTCAAAACCTTATTAACACACCTGTAATTAGGGTTCATTTGGCGGACTTAATACCTATTCATTCTCTGCCAATGAACCTACGAGGTTGGATGTTTCCCACCTCGTGCTGTGGTAGATGAAGTGAGAAAATTGGATGTAAAACTTAAAAAAAATGATACTTACGTATATGTATATATTCTTAGAAGAAAATATACTAATAAATACATATATACATAAATCAATAAATAAATTTAAGACAAATTAAACCTGTCATTCCAAACAGTTCCTTTCTAGCAGTCACCTGAAAACTTCTTTGGATTTCTTCTAATATTATCAGACAAGGAGTTAATATGACGGATGCCCTGAACCTGGATTCTCAACCCCAAAGAACCTGTAGATTAGCAGCTTAGGGACTATCTTAACTAGAACTCAATAGTCTTATACCATGGTATGGTTTCGGTGGTAAGTTTCGTAAGGGTGTAAGGAGTCCCACATTAGCTTACGGTACCAAGGCAACGTCACCTGCTTATGATGCACCTTGTCAATAATACGAGCATCTGGCTCCTCGTCATCACGTCTAGAGCCATCATAGGAGATGACCCAAATGTCCAATTATTGTGGGAGGTTTAATTCCAGCAATGGATGTCTACCGGCTGATGAAGTTTCCTCAAATATCTAAGGATATATATTCACTCATGATAGAATGAGTAATATTTTCTACTGAATGACGCTATTTCGTTTTTTACTATACTTATTGTTTTATTAATAAAAGAAAATACTCTTCGTTTATACTACTGTAAATACATAGTAAAGAAGTTAATAGATTAAGATATTTATACAACATCATTGTTGCGTTATATATATATATATATTTTAATAACATAGTTTTATTTTTGTGGATACGAACTAGGCGTCCACCTGATGGTAAGTGATACTCTTGCCTATAACAATGTTATTAAGATGGTATATACATCACCACATTGTGCTCGTCACCTTGAGAAGTTAGTTAAATCTCGTTACTCCAGTAATTTTACTATCATACAGCACCTTTCTAACTGGAACACAGTAATATTTGCATTGTACTCTTTGACTAATTCAAGCCGCGGTACCTAGACGATCTCCGGAAACAAAGGCTTAACGCCGTATTTACTTCGTTGTATATGGAGTATTAAAAAGATCTAGGTCCTAATAGACTACGTCTAAGGTCACCTGTAGTGTCAGCTCTTGTGGATGCACTAACAGAACTAGCCAAGTACTAAATAATTATACTTGAACGCGCATAATTACGTATTACAGAGATGAGTTTTGCCTGCGCTAGTGCGCGGCGCGGCTCCGCATAGCGCGTCCGGCGCAATACGGACCTAATACTGCTGTTTATTACCAGGCTTAAACTAAAAGTTCTTTTTTTTTAAATAAAATACAAATTAAATCTTTATTAATCAGAAAAAAGGTTACATAACAATTTTTGAAGACAATGACTTCTTTGCGAAGTTTACACTGATTTATATATAAATATATTTTCATGCATTTGTATATATATTTATCTTTCTTTGGTATTTATAAATAAAATTATATGTATATGTATGTATAAGTACGTATATGTATTTAAGTATATACATGAGTATAAGTATGCATTATGATTTTTTAAGTATTAAACCTTTCACACTTCACCTACCACAACATCTTTCACTAGTTATCTAGTAGAGAATGAGTAGGCATTAGATCCGCTTACTAAACCCTATTTTTAGATGTTTCATAGAACTTTTTTAATTAGAAATAAAAATAAAATATACCTATTACAAGATTCAGAGTCCTCTTACATGATTAGGTTAAATTTTTAGTAGTAAAGATATTAAATAAATCTCAAACAAAACTGTAAAGTATAAACCAAGTATAATTTGTGCGTGTAAATATATAAGTATATGTGTTCCCTTTCTAGGCGTGCGTCCGTGTAGAATGGGATGTCGCTATACCAATTTAACAGCTGACATATGATATGTATATAGCTATGATAACATTTTTAATTTACCAATTTTATATTTGTTTTTTAGTTGCAAAAGCAACGGGCTACTACTAGAATTCAATAAAGTAGATAGATAGATAGATAAACTGTTTATTGTTCCACAAAAAACACACACATACATATACATGGACAAACAAAAGAATAAATATACAAATACTAACAAATTCAGGGATTTTAAGGCTATTATATTTTAAGTAGGAGTTTACTACGTTCAATAGATTAACTTAATACAATTGCTTTGGTTAAATAGAGTATTGTCGTGTACATACAGGGTATAGTGTCACCTCTCCCCCCTTCTCCCCTCCTGATTCCCCACCACCTCCGTCGTGTGTCCCGAAAACAAACAGCGCTAAGGCCGCCCGCTCCGCGTAATGTTATAATTGCAATTATAATTAGGCCGTTGTAACGACGTCGGCGGGCGTTCGCGTAATGCGTTACACAGTTTTGAAAATTTGATAACTTTATCCAAATTCGCAGGTCGTAGGGCCCGTTTGGGAAATCTCTGGCTCTCATTATTGCTTCTATAGCGGCCGGGGGAGGAGACGGGGCCGGCGGGCCCGCTAATGTATCCACGCGCACCTACGGAGACGCGCAGTCGAGAACCAGAAGCAGCAGACGCGGCAATCGCAACTTCATATATCAGCCATTAAGTTGGCAAAGCAACATCCCATTCCGCACGGACGCAAACCAAGAAATTAAAGATATTAGTAGGAGAGCATACATCAGTCATTTAGTAGGCATAGCGACATTCCATTTCGCACGAACGCACACCAAGAAATTAAAGATATTAGTAGGAGAGCATATATCAGTCATTTAGTTGGCATAGCGACATCCCATTCCGCACGGACGCACGCCAAGAATATGATCCTCCCTTTCTTATTAGGAAAGTGGCAATTTTTCTTGAATATAAATTTAATTTCTGTCTATAAACAACGAATAAAATACGATTAGTTTTTTTAGTATTGAAAGAAATAATTTTAATAATATCCCAGTTGCCTCCTCCATATCTTAGCACATCAATAGCGGGAGAACGGTCCAGAGTTGAGGATCGCGAGTGCCCTTAAGTGACAAGTTGGAGATGGATTTTTGCTGTAACCAGCTCCTCCGCCGCGGTATCGGACCTATTTATGTCACCGCAGCCGGGGCGATTCATTACCAACTTCTTAATTTTAAGAGGAACACAAGGAAGCTCTAACGTTTACAGCAAATTCCCACGTGTTACTGGTAACACCTGACGTATATGTTATGATCAAACTTTTTATTCAATTAGTTATGAATTTAATTATACAACGAGAGAATCGTCTTCTTTAGATTACTTGTATAAATTTCTTTAGATGGTCCTCAGCATGGTATGTGGCTTGAACTAAGCACCCATAGACTAATCTGGTGGTAAATCTAGGTAGATACCACCGCAGCTCCTATTTCTACCACCAAATAGTACTGTGCTAACATTTTATTTTGTAGAGTTCGTTATTTGTTATTCTTTCCTTTCTTTTCCTTATTTTCTTAACTTGTGTATCCTTTAATTCTACATTTCCTTTTTTCACTATTTCTATATATGCTTTAACATTAGGTTCCGATTTTTAGGGTGCTGTAGTTAAATTACTGAGGTAACGGGACTTAACAGCTTAAGTATCGACGAGGGCAATGTGGTGCTGTGTATACCGTGTTAACCAGCGTTATGTTTTTTTTTTTGAATTGTTCGTTCCCCTTCGTGTGTTGGGTAAGGGACTATGGATTGCTTTATTTATTTATGTTTCCATTTTTATTTTATTTCCTACTTTTCCAAATTCTCTCCTTTCACTCTGTACTATCTTTTTTCCATTCTTTTCTCTTCCATGCATCGCCTCTCATTCCAAAAACCGCCTCATCTTTACAATTATTCTTACTATTTTTTATTTTATATTAAATTTACACTTTCATTTCTTGTATTTATTTTTCAATTTCAACACATACTTTTCTATCTTGCTTATTAACATTTACCTTTACAGTCTTACATTTATTATATTTTATTAATAAACATTTTTTTTTTCTTAATTTTAAGCTCTAATACCTTTACATTTAACCCCGTCTTAATCGCATACGGTTTTATTTATTTCTTTCCCTTTTTGTACTACTTCTTTAGCGTACCTAGTAAAGATGGGGCGACTCTTATCGATGAGTGCCGAATTCTCGAAAAGCTTTCGCAGGAGCAAAGACTGGTTATGTCGGACTTGCACCGACTGAAACCTCCACGATGTTCCTCGTCGCTGTATCTAGGGTAACGGAAACAGAAAGAGAGCTGCGGAAACGCGCCAGTGATGCTTCTGATGTTGCAAGCATCTATAGGCTACGATTACTGTTTACCATAAAGCAGACCGTATGCTTGTTTTCCACCTACCTTATTACTTTACCAACTTTTGCTCGTTTACTACGATAGCGTATAACTCTCACTTACGTAATAACAAGAATTAAAGGAAGTCCGCTGAAAAACTCGTTAAATTCGTTGAATTATTAGCAATGATAAATAACGTTAGCCCTGCTGAACACCTTGCGCCGCGCAAAGTGCTCAACTTCCGCGCATTAACGGCAAAAACACCGGCTCCTGACTCCTGCCTCCAGTCTCCTGGCTGTTGGGACGAGGCGGCGGGATCAGCGAAACGCGTCTGTCACACTTCCTAATTAATTGGACTTTGCAAAGAAAACAATATCATTTTATTAGCATAAAGCGGTAGGGTGTATACAAACTGGAGCGACGCAGTCACGTGGTATTAGATATTTTTTCTAACTACCTAAAGTTATTGAGCTCCTATTGCAGCCGACAAACAGTACTGTGCAAATATTACTATTCCGGTTTCTAGAAAGCTGTATACTGATAAAACTTCTGGGGTAACGAGACTTAACACCTTAAGACGTATAGCGACGAACATAATGTGGTGATGTGTATACCATCTTAACCAGCGTCGTGTTATGGGCAAGCTTGCCCGTCTCATCAAATAAATAAATATCTGGTTCAATCCGAGTAGGTGGGTTATAAACTATCTACAACTAAATTTATTTAAAAAAAATGTTTATACTTTGATATCAAGTACGAAACGATGTAAGGAATCCCACACAACATTTCACGGGATCCAAATCAACCTCGCCTGCTAGTATTGCACCCTGCTAATCAACAAACGAGGCTCTGGCTTCGCATCAACTCATATTGGGCCAACGTAGTGGGATATGGTGCAAATCCTCCCATTGTTGAAGGAGGCCTATGTCCAGCAGTGGACGTCTATCGGCTGATAAAGTATATCAACTAAACAAATTACTACTAGAAGACTTCTAGAAGTTACTACTTAGAAGCATTTTCTCAGAACAATGGAGTACAGTAACTATGATAAAGTTATTATTCAAACATTGAACTAATCAGTAGTAGATTTAATCATTACTCACTTAATATAACTTAAAGCCGATTTAATAAAATAACTTAGCAGCCGTTGTGAACTCGCCCTAACTGAACTCTTAAATAAACTCACCGATGACAAGTTGTCGCAACTTGGGGCCAAGTTGAGCAGTTAACGCCTCTTTTTAGAGATAAACTAACTTTTTATTACAAAAGATGATGCTCGTAAATTGATACATGAACCCATTATAAACACTCAGACAAACGAAGTGTCTCCTAACAACAAAGTGTATACAAAGTTTCGATTATGGGAGGATTTGAGATCTCCCCACGACCACTTATAGTCTACGCACTCCTTGGATTTGGTAATTATTTGTAGTTACTCCAATACCTTTTTGAATTTATACCCACTAACACCCCTTTTGTGGTCATACTCAGTGCATTGCGGAAGGCCTCAGGATCACCTACGGAACCTGCCGGTGCCAACACTGCTGCTAAGCACATCCCGGGTAGAGCTGTTGCTCTCTCAGTATCTATCTATATATCTATCTATAACAACGTAAATTAAACATTAAAAGCATTACAATGTATTACCACTTTGTGGGACATCAAAACAATCTTTGAATGAAATCCTGACATCTTGCAGAGTCCGAGTTGAAATGTTTCAAACAATGAAAACTTTAAGCTTACAATTCGGTGAAAGAGCAATGAATGTACAGAAGGATCTCTATTTTCTCATCTATTCTATAATCAACGAGAGAAGCAAGGCGTTCACGTGATGGTAAGTGATACGTTTGCCCAATGCGTTGGTTAAGATGATATACACACCAGCATATTGTGCTCATCGCTTTGAGACGAAAGGTGTTGAATCTCGTTACCCGAATAATTTTATTAGCGTACACAATCGTTCGAACTAAAACACAATAATGTTTATTCATTATTATTTGGCAGTAGAAACAATATTTATAAATAATAACAGCATCGGGCTATCTGTGTTACTCTTGAACCACTCGGAAGCCCGCCCCAATACAACTATGTGGCATTAACATAAAACAATACTTAAAATTCCCGCTCCACCCCTTTCTTAAACTTTATTAGAAGATATCCCGAAGATAACTTCCCAAAATATAAATAAAACGACAATAGAATAATTACCAAAACAAAGCGGGATCCAGCTCGGCTCAACCCTTCCCGTCACCTTGTTTTCCAACTGGCCACAATGTAGCTTCCGAGCGCTGAGAGACGTTACCGCCGGCGTCTCTCAAGGAGACACGCTGCGGCACAACTTTATTCCGTGCACATCGTAGAAGATCCGTACTATTCATACATTTTTCAAAAACAACCCTTACTGCATCAGAATAAAGACTAAATTCCTTAGGTCTTAACCTGAAACGATCCAGTTATCTTTTGTTATGTAAATCAGATGCAGTATTGGGTTTCGCTAACTGAACCACTTATTTTATTAAAATATTACGGTTGGAGCAAAGTTTACTTAGCTATAACGATTTCGTGTGAATTTCTTATCTTTTACTTCAGTTTTTCTTAATTACACTGTTTACAGTATTATAGTCTAATCTACTGCTAAACAGTTTTGAGTCTAGATTAATAACTAGAATAACTAAGGTCACGGATTACCCTAAGAATTGCTAGAATTTAGTGACTAAGAGCTGATGGAACAGACCTAGGGCGGCGGTTGCGTACAGGTAAACGTAGCAATCATAAGCCTCCACAAGGATGAAGGTCAAGGAAATCCGCTGGATTCAGACAGCGCAGGACTGATGGGAATAGAAATCTTTGAGAAAGGCCAGTCCACCAGTGGGCGTTTAATAGCGAATGATGATGATATTCTTATAGTATTTTTTTCAATTGACCAACATTAGTTATACTAACAACATTTTGTAGGTAGTAAACTTTAAATTTCTCCAATACAATTAAATGTATATTTGTTGACTTGCATCCTATAGAAAAAGCTTATTAATTACAAATAAAGAAGTTTTATTTCAATATTTGAAATATGTAATAAAAAAATAACATATAGCTCGTCTTAAACGATACAGCAGATAGCAAACATTGATGCACGTGAAGCGAGTTGCAACTAGTCGGCAAACATCAGCACAAATCAACTCAAATATCCCGTTGCGAGAGGAGATGGGGGAGGGCGTGCGATTCGGAGGGCCTCCTATCATGCAGTATTCAGAGGCGTTGAATAGTGGCTATTAGACGCTGTTTACACTGACCGGGAGATGTTTCTTTGCAGCGCTCTGACCGGCTCGCAGTCAATAGGACATCATTACCCGCGCCGACTGCTCGTGCCCCTTTCGCACGCTCCTCACCCGCACAGCACACTCACACACATTGTTTATATCTATTTGTTTAACCATTAACTTAATTACATACTTAAATATATACTTAACTGAAGTAAACAACAAATATACTTAATCATTATAAAATTTTATTGCTGGTATATGTCCATTACCGGAGATTGTGTACTGTAACTGGTACCGCAGATACTATTTTAGCCGTCAAATCATATGCAAACATTACTGTGTTCCTGTTTGAAGGATGTATGATAGTGAAATTAGTGAGGTAACAAGAGTCACTTAAATTCAGTAATTTGTCTAGCTAAGAATCTTTTCAAACTGGATTATAATAATGCTTACACAGTATTGTTAGACTGAAAGGCGTTTAATTAAGGTTTAAAGCGAAGTAAGTTCATATTGGAATGTAAGGGCTCCCCACCAACCCGCATTTGGCCAGTGTGGTGGGAGAAATCCCGAATATCCCAATATTGGAGAAGGCTTATGTCCAGTAATGGACGACTATCGGCTGATGATGATGATGATGAAGTTCTTGCTGGAATCTGGGTAAAATGTGGTCTGGGACTGAAGACCGAAATTGCCAAATGTTATTATAAAACCTATATAAGGCTATTTGTAGGTCTTTATCATATAGAGTCAGCTTTCCATCGGTAAAGACCAATGTTTAACATTACTGTAACATATTCCAAAGAGTTCTTTAGGTAGTAAAATACTAGGTTAATTAGTCTTACTTCCAAAGTGTTTACGTTATAACTAATGATTTAATTGTAAATCAAAGTTAATCATTTACTGTATTACAGTCGTGATTATTTTCTCTACATTTGGTATTCCCCTTTGTAGAGTATCTTCCTCTTCTTCTTCTTCACCAACTGATATATATACGTTTAATTCTGGATCTAGGCCTCCCCCAATGATGAAATGATTTGGACCGACGCCTACGACGCTGGCCTAATACAGGTTTGTGGGGAGCCAGGGTCTCGTTTGTTGATGCACCACGAGCATGTGGGCTTAGCTTGGGTCCTGTGAATTGTTGTGTGGGATTTTTTTTAAATATTATTTTGTTAGTGGTGGATGATTCTTCGTAAACTTGTTTACTTGCCCGCAACTTCACTTGGCGAGTACTCACCTTCTTGCATCCGTGTGTGTGAACGCAGCACCGGATCCGGCCTCAGTCAACATTTGTCCAGCTGCATGAATGACCACGGAATGACCATTTGACTGTGCACGTCTGTACCCGTCGCTATAATCGTGTGACAGGAGTACAGCGGCTGCTGTCTGGTCTCTGATCTCTGACAGATGTCGGTCTTCACATTATCAATTCGTTAAGTTACTACACACGTCATGCTTAGCGTGAACGGATCGTTTGTTGGTTAGTATTCATCTCACCAACAAAACTGGTGGTAGGTCTGTTGCCAGAGCGATAAGCGATGAGACAACACCTTACGTCTCAAAACGACGAGCCTATTACCGGAAATATACAAAAATAATAAATTCTATATGAGAAACTTATTTGTATAAGAATAATGCCAACAATATGCTTACATAAATTTAGTACTTAGTGACTTTCGTTACCACTTCCGGTTGGACGACCGGAACCGGATATGGCTAAGCGATATTCGCACCTACCTCAATATTAACGCCAAGTTACATTTTGGCCGGCCTTACTGTTTGGTTAGTTCGCGACCGTAACGAAATTCGGACACACACTTGATTAAATCAGTCAATGCAAAATTGACAATCAAACAACATTTAATAAACACGCATAAACAACATACACACTCACAACAAATGTTCTTAATTGTTACAATAAGTTATACAGTAATGTTACCTGCACGAGAGTTAGAAACTTAGTTACCTGTAACACAGGATTGTTATCAATCACAGGCACCAGCGATCCACAAACATTGTAAAAGGTAAAATGATAAATTCAAATTTCAAATTAACCAGTTTGAATCAATTTCTTCTAAACAAAATAAAGTCGTTTTATAAGATAGTTAAATGAACTTGAATCTAATAAAATAAAACCATGAGTTTCATCTGATAAGAGTAACGACATTTAAAGTTTTTTATTCAGATTCTATTTTACATGAAATTAATAATCATATTCACTTACTTAGAAAGAAATATCTCTGTTTTACAAAATTACTTTTACATCAAGGTCTCAATCGACAGAATTTCGAAATCTCATATAAAAAAATTTATGGCAAAGAAAATAGGTTTTATTTTCATTACATGTATATAGGTAGCTACAAACTTTTTTTGTAAACTCCTTTGCGTTGTGGTGACAAATATTTATTTAACACACAGGAGCCTTTGGATCTAAACAGCATACAATCGTATTCTGTAAAATACTTTATAAGAGTTCTCCATGGGTTGAAATGGTGATGATGATGATGAATTGTTTACAGAATATTTGTGTTTCACTGTCGATCGCGTTTCAGTTCCAGCTTCAGCCGTGTAATATACTATGGAGGAGCTCATCAGCGCTCTGTTTGAGCACCCTGTTGACTCTAACTTACGTCCCGCCGGGTTATTGAACAAGTTGCAGCCGGGGCGACATTTGTCTTTACATACACACGGGCCCGCGGTCAGAGACACCCACATACATACTAATTTATATATATACTTACATATAAATATTACAAAATGGTTCCATACGCGTGATAACTTAAGTAATGAACGGAAAAGTAAATAAGGGAAACTGAATTTTTATGTTCCTTTGATTTTTATTCGACGACACGAGCAAGACTATGATTGAATTGCACAAACTTGCGATTCTGACGTCCAGGGTCTGATACTAAGTCCCAATGGAAGATGAGTTAAGAGATGTGGATGAAAAGAGTGACAGATGGAAAATGTAGAATGGAAGAAGACATAAACTAGGGAAAAGATAAAAAGAAGATACAATGAAAAACAAACCAGGATCCTTATCCAAACTACGAAAGAGGAATGCTAAATAAAAGAAAAAACACTAAGTCCCGGATCCACGGAGCGTTGAAAGTCACATTCGAAATATGTTGATCAATGATCTGTAGTCCGGAGTAGTTCCCAAGATCCCAAGTCAATTATTGAACTGATGAAGCACTCGGATAGGTTTCTCTCTTTTAATGATCTTACTCGCAATTGTGGATAAACTAATTGACTAGTATGAATATTAATAGAATATAGTAATCAGCCTTTTTCTTTTACTAGATGAAGTCTTGCGATTGCTCATAACAATGTACTGCTGGTTAAGATGGTATACACAGCACAACATTGTTCTCGTCGCCTTGAGACGTAAGATGTCTCGTTACCACAGCAATTTCAATAGGATACAGCATCCTTCAAACTGTAACACAGTAATGTTTACACAGTACTATTTGATGGTAAAAATAGAAACTGCAGCGGTACCTACCTAGACGGTCTCCGGATACAAAAACTTACCACCTGTAAAACTTCGGTTTACTATTGTACAGTATATATATAATCTTATATACTCATGTTCAGTAAACTTTTAAAATCATTACTGGTATATGTAGTAAAGCATCGTAGAGTCAACCAAACCTATTTCTACAACCAAATAGTACTGTGCGAATATTACTGTGTTATAGTTTGAAGGGTGGTATAGCTAGTGAAATTACTGAGGTAACGAGAAGTAATATCTTATATCTTAAGGCGTTGAATAGTGATGATGTGTATATCATCGTAATTATCGTTATATTATTATAAGGGTACGACTTACCATCAAGTGAACGTCCAGCTGGTCTTGTCATATAAAAGAAAAGTATTATATTTTAGATGCAGTAACTTTTTTGTATTAATTAAGGGTTAATAATTGACTATAATCCCACCTGGTGTTAAGTGGTGATATGGTGGTGGTATAGCGCATTAACCTAGTAGATGCCTTTTGACTATTGATTTGAAGGCGCTCATATAATATCTGGACTGGAACACCGACGCCGGCAAGATGTTTCATACCTTATCTGTTAACAATGCGATAAATTTAACGTGTACCATTTGTCAAGAGTACACATTGGTACTGCTGGAAGCTTCTCGACAGTGCCCTATGCCGGAGTTTCCCACAGTAAATCGGTTTACAACAGCTAATAAATGGCCAACTCAAACACTCGCAAGTTCAGCGGTACGTACGAATTGATTAAAGCAAATCAAACAGGCCCCTGCCGCCCCTCGTCTGCCACTTGGAGCTGACAGCAGTCTTGGGCTCATCTCGTAGGGTGACCATGACCTTAGTTCTTGAGAATACTAAATTTGTTTTTCTAAATTGCTATTTCATTTTGTAGAAGTCCAAAAAATTAAGAAAATTGTCATAGTTTTGTTTGAACTTCTCATATTAAAATTACTTAGAGCAGATCTTTTTATTGATTTCTGATTAGTTAAAGTTTTATTTGATCATTGCTTTCTGTTATTTATGGTATAAAGAATATTAAATATATTTTGGAGAGTAAAGGGTCCCATACAACACCTAACGAAGCCAAGCCAACCTCATCAGCTCGCGGTGCTGGTAATCAACAAACGAGGCTCTGGCTCTCCACTAAGCCGCATTGGGCCAGTGTGATAGAAGACGGCCCAAATCCTCCCATTATTATAGTAGGCTTATGTCCAGCTGTGGATGTCTACCGACTGATGAAGGAAAGTATATTTTAATGAAAGCTATTATAGATCAGATCCATGGCATAAATTTATATATATATTTATTAATAAATTTATTAGAGCAAGACTGTGTTTCGAAGAACAAGAGACTTATGTTCAACAGTGAACGCCGTCGAATGAGATGATGATGAAATTTTAATTGCAGTATTGAAAACTAGAAAAGTAATAAACACTTAACTAATTAAGATTGCTAGTGATAGGTCTTCGCTACCGCAGACCTTGGTAAGTACCACCGTAATTCCTATTTCTACCGCCAAATAGTAATATACAAACATTACTATATAACTAGTGAAATTACTAGAGTAACGAGTAACAATTTACATCTCAAAGCGATGAGTGTAATATGGTGCTGTGTATACCATCTTAACCAGCACCACGTTGTTATATGCAATTGTATAACTTCACATAGTCAATGAAAAACGAACTAATTTCTCTATTCTATTAATATTTGTACTAGTCAAGTTTCTCCACAATTGCTAGTAAGATCATTAAAGAGTAAAACCCTTTAGAGTTCTTTGTAAGTTAATTGACGTGTAGATCTTAGGAAGATCTACAGATTATACATTGATCATGAAATTTCAAGGGTAAATTTCAATTTTATGTGGTTCCGGGAACTAATTGTTTCATGGTCCCTGGACATCACACTCTCAAGTTTGAGCGACGCAACCATATTTGCCGTTCAAGTTACTGACCTATATTGACCGTGCGGATCCGGCGGCTGTTTAACTGAACAGTTATCAGCGTACAAACATCCTCTAATTGATGTTTGCTGCGGCCGAGGTGCTGATGTATGCGGGAGACTAAACCCCTGGCCCACTGTAGTTATGTAGTATTCCTCTTCTAAGTCGTATTACCTCATGACTGAGCCACACGTCGACTATCTTAGCAGTTATAATGGATTTCTGTTGGCATTGCCTTCTCCATTCTACATAGCAGTCCAACGGATGGTCATCACATAGATATGTAGATTTCCTCATGTTCTCCTTCACCGTCAGTACACATGGTATTAGTTGGTATTATACTAACAGCATATAAATTGAAAATCTTATAAACAGAACTACTACATTACTATTTCATCAGCTGATAGACGTCCACTGCTAGACATAAGCCTCTCGCACAATGTTTGCCCATTTCGTTTTGGTGGCAACCAGAGCCTCCTTTGTTAATCAGTAGGCTGCAAGAGCAGGTGAGGTTGGCTTGAGTCCCGTGGGTTATATGGGACCTCTTGCACCCCCTGTATTACTAATACATATTTTTTTTCAATCCTCCTGTCTACACAAATTGAATTGTAGTTATGAATTGTTGAGTGTAAGTGGTCCTTTACAACTCACGGGACCGAAGCCATCCTCCAACTAAGAAGGCCCTGACTACTCATCAGTCCGCATTAGACCACCATGGTGAGAGATGACCTAAATCCCTTACTAGGACATTACTGCCCCATCAGCCGTCAGTCCAAGCAATGTGCCCAGCCAATCGTCTCTTAAATCTAGAAATCCTCAGGTCTAAGTCGATGACCTTAGTTCTTCTGCGGATCTCCACATTTCTGATTCTATCAGGATACTCCGAACATAGCTCTCTCCATTGCCCTTTGGATAACACTCAGCGTTTTTATAAGGTCCGTTATAAACTGCCTCGTCTCAGTTCCGTATGTCATCACCGGAAAAACGCACCACAGTAATTTCACTAATTACAACGACTTTCAAACTAGGACACAGTATTTCAAAGTAATTTTTGATGACACAAATATTAGCAGAGATTATAACTAATCTCCTGTAACAGTGGTTACCATCATTTGACCGTTATTTTTTTAGCTTTATAGATACAGTTATGTGTGGTATACTGTTTAGACGCAGAAACACAAGCAGAGTTTAAGAAATTTTTTTTTTTATAACATCTGAGAGGCAAACGAGCAAGACGGGTCACCTGATGGTAAGTGATTCACCGCCGCCCA
>DWLS01003398.1:0-15809 GCA_018246255.1 Pachliopta kotzebuea | reverse complement strand
GAGCCGCGATATCGAAGGCCCAAATCGCCGTAATGATCGCCGACCTTCGGAAGAAGACGTTACCTTAAGAAGAAGAAAATAAATGTTTTGTTTTTTCAAGTTAATTTGGCAATTTCTACAATAGTTATTTGTACACTTAAAAAGAAATTTGGTAATATAATTTTCTCAAAATTCCCTATAACGAACCGACGTAAACAAAATTAAGATCGAGCGTACCGCTGAAAATCACCTTATTATCGCTTATTAGATTCTCTCGATACACGTAACCTCACTGTTGTTGAGTTAATTTATCGTCGGCAAGTTAGAGCAAGCGAGGGGACGGTGGAACGTTCACTCAATTAGTTAATTTTGTTAAATATCCTTGATTGAGCAACGGACGGCAATCAGCCATGCAAATTCTCTCCCGTCATTTCCGAGACTTCACTGGCAATGGAATTTTGCGGAACGCGCATTAGCCGTTCCTCGTGAAAGTGAATAGAGTCTCCTTTTTTCTCTTGTATTCGTTTGTACTGCTTCTGTTTGTGAATTTATTGTGTAAAAGTTCTTTTGGAACAGTCGTTCCGTTGTCGAAAGCCCTGTAGTGGCGGCACGGTGACTCACAACGTTCTGCGCCGTTTGCATTATAAGCCGTCAAATGACAAATAAGTACTCAGAACAGAAAATGTTCATCAGCTGTGATTTTTACAACTACGAAATTTTTTTAAAGTAATTGTAAGTATGTTTTAATTCTCAAAAATATTGTAATCGATGTATGTAAAATTAATGAAGTTAAATAATAAAAATTTACTTCAAGACATAGTTAACTTCAAAGTTAAGGTAAATGTGTAAGGATCATAATGTGCAGTAATGGTCTGTTAAGTGCTTACTAGGAATTGTTATCAGTAAGAATTTTTATGGTTTCCATTTCCAGTTTCAATACGGATTTTCGGTTATGAATGAAATGTTTGCTTATGAAATTGCAAATTCTGCAGATCGCATACCTTCTCGCTTTGCTTACTATTACAAAATGTAATGGATAGTTGTATTATCCATTTACCTCTATTACTAGTGGTAGGTCTTCGTTGCCTTAAACTGTCTAGGTTGGTACCATCACATGTCCTATTCCAGCCAACACAGTACATTGCTAACATCACTCAGTTCCGGTTTGAGTGCGTTGTTATTAGTGAAATTACTGGGGTAACAAGATATACTCGTAATCTTGAGTCTCAAGTCCATGAGCGCAATTTGGTGCTGAGTATACCATCTTAACCAGCGCCTCGTTGTTATGGAAAAACGTATTACCATCAAGTGAACGCCTTTGCTCGTCTAGTCGACTCGTCCGAAACAAATACATTTGTCTACTTTCTAAGTAAACTAAGGAAAATTTCGCTAACATTCTAGCGAAATGTATAAACAGGAAATATACTACTATTTTTAATTGTTTCTTTTGTGTAAGAAAACAAGAAATCACAGTGTTCCTGTTTGTAGTGTTTTGTTTGAAATTATACATACATTGATAAATAATGTACTCGTAAAATTATAAATTATACCCCAAAACATTCAATTCATTTAAGATAATACCAACCCCTTCCGCAAATTGTGTGTAATTTCGACTTGTACGAACAAATTGTATGTTTGTTTATAATTGTATGGTTTCAATTGATCGTAATTGGATTGCATACATTGTCTACATTTCGATCTGACTGTTGGTATGAAATTATCTCTTATTATTAGCGGTTGATGAAATAACTATATTTTGTTAAAAATTAAGTAATATGAGACTGTTCAAGTACTACATTCACATACACAACTGATTATTTAACTAATGTTATATGGCAGGTCCTCGTCATCAATTATGGCGAGCCAGAGCCTCGTTTATAGCAGAGTGCATCACAAGCACGCGAGGTTGGCTTGGATCCGGCAAGTTGTTGTGTGGGGACTCTTACACCCCGACTTTTTAATAATATCTGTTATTCAACAGCTTTAATCACTAAATTTTAAAATCAAAATAACATAATATTAGGTATAACATAATATGAGTGCTACAATTTTTTTTTATGTTATAAATTCAACATTCTCACTTCACCTACCACAACATCTCCCACCTCCTAGATTGACTGGCAGAAAACGCCCATGGGCATTAAGTCCCCCTATTAGATGTCAACAAAGGTTTTAAATAAAATAAATAAATAAAGATAATATTTTTATTTGTACAGATCGATGAATTGAATAAACAGTATAATATTTTTAATCCAGCAATAATTCTTATTTGGTATACGACTAGACCTTAAAAAGAGTTCAGTCTAGTACTTTAAAATTTGTGTTTATTTAAAAAACACTTTTAAAACAGTTTTGTGCTATACAACGGCGATTGAATTATCAAATTTTAATGAAGGTTTCTTATTTGAAGTTACTGCCAAAGCGCACCCGCACCAGCACGGGGCCCTAGGTAGTTATAACTGCCGTTATCTACGGTATTTCCGCAATTAATCCTATCTCGGCGATAAGGCTGTTTCAAGTTAAGGACCAGTCACTGGGGATCTAAGCAATCTTCACGGGTGACTTGTCAAAGTGAGAAAGGGTCGGGAGCTCAAGAGACTTTCAACAATGCTTGTTATCTTAGAAGTAAGCTAAGAACATACCTAATGATATCATTTTAAATAAATATGAGGCGGTATTTCGTAGAAAATGCGAACTTGTAGCACTCGAGGGGCCCAGGGACGATCCTCGTGCTTCTAAAAACGCCGAAAATGTTTCTAATTTCGTAGCTAGTTATTTTTTGGTATTCAGCGACCAACTTTATTTGTTTAAATATTCATTTTAATCTTCGACGTCGTCTCTGAAGAATAAGTTTTACGTTTTTTATCTTTCAGACGACATATTTTTTTTCGTAACAAGTTTTTTGTAATCACACTGATAAGGTATGGGTTGTAAGTTATAAAATTAAATAAAATTCTCATTGAAAAGAAAAACATTATAGTACATAAGATTTAAGTTACAATTATTTTCTGATGATTAAAAAAAATTACGATAAGTGCACACAACTTGACCTTTTTTACATAATTTTACTTTATAATGAAGGCAATGATGACGAAGAATTCACGCTAAAACTGCTCTACCTTTCATATGTTGACATTTCAGAATGTAATAATGATATTATGATGTCGAAATTATATAACGTAGATGGTACTTAGGCAAGTAAAAAAAAACTCCACGATCAACGAAATTCCAAAACACTTGGTGTCAATATAGAATCAAGTGCTTTCGTGTTTTTACACAACCACTTAGACATTGCACTATATAAATGGTTAAAAAAATCTTTCAAAGAGGTGATGAGATAAGAAAAACCTAATGGTAAGTGATATCCTTACGTTTAACAAAGTGGTATTGGTTAAAATGGTATACATAGTACCACATTGCGCTCTTTGCCGTGATACATAAATTGTTAGGTCTCATTACACTAGTAATTTCACTAGTTTACAACATCATTCAACCGGAACATAGTGATGTTTGCACACAATTTTTTTGCGGATGAAACATGGGCGATAGTGGTACCTATCTAGATGGTCTCCAGCAGCAGAAACCTACCACTTAAAGACGATGATGGTAAAGATGAATGATATGCTAGGATATAATTAAATTAGTTCGCCTTTTGCGACTTCGCCTTATAATCTGGAGCTGTAGCAAATAAATTCGCGTCAAGTTAATATGGTCGAAGCGGAGTTCAATAAAACGATTTGTGCCGGTGACGGATGTCGACAGGGGTTGAACATTTGCTTTTATTTCGTCGTGCAACTCGTTTAGCACATGCCGACTGACAATCAATCTCAGTCAATATATAGGACAAAGGGCCGTTGTTTCTCTGTTGTAGCTGCCTAATGAAATTTTTCAGCGACGCTTTATTCGTCGGCCCCATACTCGATACTCAATGTAGGAGGCAATAAATGACTCTTTTGCAACCCCCGTCGAGTGCCCAAATTAATATACAAACATCAGTACGGCGTGCGCACGCGTTATGTATGTGAAGAATTTTAATATTTGTTCCAGTTCAAATTGACAGTAATAAAAATATTAATGCGTTATACATATAATTTCAAAAGTCATACAGAAGCTCTTGATATTCATTAATGCATTAATTTAATTTACTGATGTTAGATCCCAAGACTGTCTAGGGAGATACCACCACAACTAATATTTCTGCCGCCAAATATGTGTTTGAAAGACATAACCTAGTGAAATTACTGGTGTAACGAGATTTAACATGTTATATTTCCAGGCGATGAGCGCTATGTGGCGCTGTCTTCCCCAGAGCTACGTTATTATAGACAGGCGACAATTTACCATCAGGTGACTGTTTTGATCATCAGGGGGCATCGTCGAATAAAAAATATATAATCATTAGTGTATTGTTAAAAGGGGTAGATAGAAAAACAAAAATGTGGAACTGTATTTTATTTATGAATGACTGTGAATTTGATGACTTATAGTACACTAATCTATATGCTGTTGCTGAAATAGTCTCGTTGAAGTATTAATAGCCAGTACGTAAAGTTTTTGTAAAGCTTTGTTCAAATTTCAAAGTGAGTTAAAATAAAATTTCTTCACGTTTTGGACGTGCACTGAAAAATTTATTAAAAATGCTAGTGGTTAAATATCTGTGTATAATTCTGTATTTCAGTCGACCATATTTATTAAGGTCAATTTTTGTTTGATACATTTACACGACTCTTACAAGTCGCTCAATCCCTTCCGTTCCCTAGAGAGACCGTCCCTCGCTTCTTGTTATAACTCTTGTTTACACAATTGTATTGACTCCGGTCTCACCTTTATTATCTTTTCTCTTGATTTAAATGAATATCGCTGTTTGTTTAAGTTGATACGTTTACATCTGAATACACCAAAAAATTCATTAATCATCCCGTATAAATAGCTGAAAAAACAAGTTTGCTTTATCGCATGCTCGCCGTGGGTCTCGCTGTAGGAGGCCGTCTACCTTCGGACCACATATTTCTACCGTCAAACAGTAGTTTGTAAACATTCCGATTTGAAGGGCGCCAGCATTCTGGACTAATGAGACTTATCACCTTGTATTTGGATGGTTCTATAGCGAGTAGTGAACGCATTGTTAATCGTAAAAAAATTAACAAGAATTCTATGACAAATTCCAATTCAGATAATTTAACATTTATTAAACTTATGAAATTGTTTATTATATTACAATAAAGGATATTTGCATTATAAAGTATATTTTGAATTAAGTTAATAAAAACTTAAAGTAAATTGTAGGTAACGTTTATGACGTTGTAATTCATTGTTAGTTTAAACTAAATAATTTTCATTTCGCGATGTCTTTGATGTCGATCGTATTAGCAAAATTTACAAAAAAAAATATAATTTTCTCTTAAACAAATGGAAGCCTATTTTTATTCCTATAAAATAGCATATTCAAACGAAGCACTTGCGCATGCCGTAAGGCCATTGCGTCCGGCGGTGCTTTTGACGACCAAATGACCGGCCCTCAAGTTTTGAGAGCACTCCCAGCAACCCCACTGTTCAATATTACATCTACATACGTATACCAAGCTATGTAAAGCTTTTTCCCGATCCGTACATTCGTAATAGAATATTCAAATTTATTTATTATCCGTGAAGATTTACTTTCGAACATTTATTATAAACTTTCTATTTATTGTTTATTTCCAGTAGCTACTTTTATGTTATTTAATTTACGTGATTACGTTATGAATTATTTCTATTATTCTGGTACTGGGTTTCTGTTGCTGAAGACCATCTAGGTTACCACCGCAACTCCTGTTGCCCCGTACAACATTACTGTGCAAACGTTGCTGTCTTTTTCTTTCAAGGAAATTGTCGTTGTTGAAATTACTAAGGTAAGCAGAACATCTTATATCTTAAAGATCATCTTATATCTTAAAGCGTCAAGCGCAATGTGGTGCTGTGTATACCATCTTCACTAACGCCTCTTTGTTAAGGACAAGCGTATCACTTACTATTAGGTAAAGGTCTTGGTCGAGGTTGCCTAGACGATAATAATAAAAAAAGATTCAAATTGTCTTGAATTGAATTAAATGAAAAGTAATTGTATTAAAATTATGTTCAACATTTAATTTTTATCTACGATGAAATAAGTTCATGGATGGTGATTGCCTGGTATGAGCAATACTATAATGGCCATAGATCACTTTAGAGTAGCTAGGATTTTAAAAATTCTTTTAGTATCGAAACCAAATCGTGGACTTTGCTGTTAACGTTAACAGGGCGCTGTTACGCCGTAGGTTGTAGAATTTCAATTTCCGCTTCAATTTGATTCTAAACAAGAGGACTCCATCGGTAGTTTATCATTTCAAGGCACGTAACACCTGTTACAGGCAACTTCATTATCGCAAACTATTCTGCCGGGAATTCGCGTTTAACAACTGATAATCACGTTAACTACTGAATCCCCATCATGCCTATCCACCTACCTTACCTACTATATATTAATAAGTCGGATGTCTCGACAAAAGCTTTTGTTGAATAATGAGAATACACGTCGCCTTAGTGAGTAAGCGTCTATCCTAAATTAAGATCTAAGTTGGTGGAAAATGTATGTACGCGACAAATTTCTCGCAAGTTTGATAAACTGCTGTACTTAAATGGAATTTACAACTTAATTTCAATTTTAGTTAGGCATCTCTTTAGTCATATTAAATGTTTTAAGTAATTCTCGAGATTCATGTATGTATTCACAGAAGACGACAATGTGAACATCTTATAATTTTTTATTGATATTTATTATAAAAAAATTTACTAAAAGTAGGTAAAATCTGTGTATTGGCATATTTCTTTTCTGTTTAAAGTTAGTTTTGTCTAGAATGTCTGTAAGAGGCAAAAATTAAACCTAACTCTATACTTTAGATAAATTGAAAAGATACGTAGACTGCACTTTTCCAAATGTTTCTTACGAGCTCATGTTAGCTTCGTTTTTACTTACTGAAGTTGTATAAAATATTTTTGTCACGTTTACTGTCCTCAAATCTTTCCTTAACAATGTATATACATTAATATATATGTACATGGATATTTATATATACATGTTCATATGTACCGGTGCGTATGTGTATTTTGAATCGTTTTTGTAATATTATTTAAACGCATTATGACTTAGAAGTACTTTCTTTGTGACAATTGTGTTGATTTCAAAGTATCTCGGACGGAGTTGACAAAAGGATGAACATTTAAAGAAATATGGACTTACGCGCAGGCAACCTCAGAATGATGGAAGAAAGCGCTTTAGGTTTATGAACTTATTCTTATCACACAAAAGCCCGAGGGTCTCGGGGTGAAATTTTTAAACTACTATTTTTGCAGCGCAAAAGTCGCGAACACCTGAACAAACTGCAAGCGGGGTGAGCGATGGCGATGCATTGTGTTCCCGAAAACATCGGGGGCATTGTGTTGGATTTAGGTCGCCTGCATTTTAAGCTTTAAACACTTTGTTCCCTGTTCAATGCTAGAGCCGGAATTTTTATTATAGGCCATGAAACACAATACCTAGATGAGTTCCGCTAGTCCGTTGTTGGCGGGAAATAACAATCGAGTACTACGGTTCTGATAAAAAAGATATGATAGCGCCTTGTATATAGGCCACTGCAGGACAAAGGTTGGCTTTTGTGAAAGGTTCCATTGTAGTAAAGCTGCTATCTCATATTAATTCTTATATATTAAAAATCTAGGAACAGGCAAAATAAAAAAAATGTTTGTTCATATTGTATAAAAAATATCCATAAATATTATAAATTATATTTACAATAGAAAGTATGATCATCACTTCAAAAGACAAAGTAACGTATATTTGAGTTATAATATGTTTAAAAAGTACCTTAAAACAAATATTACCATCATTTGTTAATATTTTTTGTAGTTATAATGTGAAAATATATATGTATAACAAATTCATTAAATGATTTTATATGTGAAAATCTACAAAACTATGTTGTAATTATTGTATCTCCCTTGTGAATATATTTTTAACGTAATTTCTAAGGTCCTCGCAGTACTGCTATGTTAATTTAATTAAAGTTCTTATCTGGAATGAAAATTAAAATGTTCGACCTTATCATAACAGAATCTATTTCGTACCGTTATTACTTGATATGGAATTAACAAAAAAAGTTTAAAATACTTTAGTTTTATGGTACTTACTTTAAGTGGTTCTCCAGCTATCTAATTAGCAGTAAGGAAGTTTTAGACTATCTAACTGCTTAGACCTTTATATTTCTTTGATATCCGGTATTTAAAAAAAATTCTTATAATATTACGTCAAAAAAGATAATCGCTTTTTGAAATGAACATTTATGATTTTGTTACGTTTTGAATTATTTTGTTTATTATTAGGTATATTTTATATTACAGTGTGCTCATCGTCTTATGACACATTAATTCACATCACCAGTAATTTTACTACCTTAAATATCTTTCAAACCATAACACAGTAACATCTTTACACTACTGTTAGACGGCAGATTTAAGCACTACTAGATAGTATCAAAATTTGGTCCTCTAAGTTAAATATCAAAACACTAAAACATCTGTACATATATTTTATCACTTCCTACTGTGTGCTATTAAAATGGACTGTAGTTAGTAAAGAATTATTGAAGGAAATAAGCGAATATAGATAAAAATAGCGATGAAAATCACGATATTGGTTTGGGCTATTCAGAGATACCACGATCTTATTAATAATTCGCTTTTCAAATAGGATTTCTTATTATAAAATGCTATAATTTCAGTTTATTTCTAATATTTATTAGGTGTCTCGTTATGACAATATTATACAAAAAACAAAGACAAGTATTGATGTTTAATTTTTTATTAACTGTTCTGTTATTTCAAGCTGTTGGTGACTGGCTGTTATTGAATACTGAAAGCGTTGATTGTTAATAACTTTTATATGTTGTTCGAGTATATGGAGAGTATGTAGGTATTAGAGACATCTTTACATGATACGGTTATTACGAACTGGATAGCTATGAAAAAATATATAAATCATATATAGGCTATTTTACCTTATAAAAAAAAATATAAAGTGTAAAAATTATGAGAAAGGCTTATTTAAATAATAGAAGGTATTGAATTCGCAACACAAAATAAAATTATTGATACTAAATGATTGATTAGACTCATCTAAAGAGTACAAACCCACATCCAATACATAAGGAAGTACGAGGCAAATAAAAAAAAAATTGTATCGGAAAAGACAATGTTTATTCTACAATTTTTGACTTTTAGAAACCAATATTATGCCTAACTCTAGAAATCCATCGCATTGTTGTATTACCTGGACAACAGAAAACTATGCTAAAGGGATACTTGATTGAAAACCAGCTGGGATATAATAGCAGCTAGAATGTACAAATATCACAGCGATGACTGTATTGTCTAGATAAACCGTACTGGTTTTCAAGTTGTAATAAGTTATTTCTTTTGTACTTCAATTTAGACATCGATTTGTTTTATAGATTAAATAGAAAGTAAACACTGTATATAGTACTACAGGAATCTAGTAGTTTAATAACTAAAAACCCGTGTCAAATCTGGAGAAACAAGAATGTTAGAAGTTATCTCATCGTTTATTAATAAATTTCCTTAAAAAATGTTTTGTTTTCTGGTGTGTGATGTGATAAGTTTTTCGTCTGTTTTTGGTATGGTTTCCATCTCAATCTTCATGAGATCGTCAAATATACTATATATTGCGCAAGATCAGTAGCTATGTTTGTGGAATATTTTAATATTATATATTAAAAACGCAATTTAATCTCGCTATATCAATAAACCTCGGCGCTGAAGCCTCTTACATGAATCCCGGACTCAACATCGTATGTTGATATCAAGAACTACTATATTGTGTACTTAAGCAAATTTCTTAGACTAGAAATATAAATATGCGTGAAAAAATTTGAATAGAACAGTATTAAAAATTCAAGATGTCATATATTTTTTTGGATTTTTTATTTTTATTATTATTATAACAAAAAAGTAATTTTTACCGACACAACGAAACAAGTGCGTACAACACAGAGCTCCCTACTTCTATTAAAATGCAACAGGTCCTGTATATAGATTTTAGTATTTGCTCCATGAATATAAATAAAAAATTAACTAACCACAACACGAAAACCATCATAGTGCCTTAGTTATAGTAGTTATAGTGTGAAATAAAATATTGGCCTAAATTACTTTCAAGCGGGTTTTCCATAATATACCCTATTAGATAAGCTCGGTGTGATTCTGAAGGTCACAATGTTTTAGATACATAAGGTAAGCTATTTATAATATTGGTTATCAGTTAATCAGAAGGTCCTGTATTATAAACATTGCTGTAGATTAGTACAACGAAATTTTTTTCTTCCTCGAACTGGTATTGTTCAGTACTGAGTAAACAGGACCACTAAATTACAACTATAGGTATTTCCATATTTTTAATCTTCTTTTGTAAATTTGATTCCATAAAAACATTGTGCTTCATGTATCAACTTGCGAGAGACTATATTTTATATGAACCTTGCACCATATTAAATCTAAACATTAGATAAGAAGTGAAAGTCTAATACAAATAAAGCAAGTGCGTCTTCTTAGTATCCGGGTCTCTACTACCTTACAATATTAGAATGTGCCGGAATAACCCAGGCGCTGATTTTCATAAAATGGACACAATGGCCATGAGGTTGAATCAGCCAAATTTCTATCTTCCCATAATGCTAACTTGACCTTTCAAATCTCCGTAACCGGAAGAGCTACGGTTCATGTTTCGGATTTGTCGTTTGTTTATCTTATATTTAATTTTATCCAGAAAGAGTATCCATGTATCCATGTAGTTCTACCGTTTTAGTAGTTACAAGCGTTAGGGAGTATCCGTCAACGCATCAGTCTTTTTTAAGCTGGTGCAATCAGGTAACAGACTACATAGTTCATGCGAACTATATCAATGTAACCAACCATATCATCATCATAATTTACGATAGTAACACTTAAGAATAAGCTCGTGATTAACGGTAATAAATATTGCAAATCTCAATAATAACTCTACCACCTTAAAGCGATAGCCGTAAAGCGAAAGAATTATGGTTGTACAGAATTTATGTAATGCATATTTGTGTAACACACACACAACTGTTATTAAATGTGTTGCATAGTACGTAAAGCATTGTAATTGTGTATAAAATCTTATGTCTGTTTATTTGTATGTATGCGTGTGTTTTTGTGGTAACAATAAATGTATCTATCTAAAGTATTAGTTGTTAAATATCGAACATATGAAATAAAAGTTAGTTATCTCTGCACATTCAAACGGGACATTAGGTGCTAGTTTGTATTATTTAAAAATCCTTCCACCCTGACGCTTAACGTAACTTACGATAAAATACTTTTAAATGTAATATCGATAAGTTCGGATGTACATCAAAAACTATGCAGACTGACACCGGCAGCGTGATCTCAAGTTTGCGATTGTCCTCAGAACTTGATCGTTCAGTTTATAATTAAACTTGGGTCAAGCCGTAGTTGACTTCTATGTAGTTGCGCTCCTCTCGGGAACTTTCTTTGTTTGTGTACCACTGCTGCTTTAATTACTCCTTAAGTGCTTGACAAATTAATAAATATCCAATTAGTGGATGTTGCAAAGATTGACTTAGTTCCATTTGTTATTTTATTGAAATACTGGCTAACTAATCGTTTTTCTTTTCTTCAAAAATATCGAGGACAGTTTGTAAGTCTAAATTAAAACTAACCGATTCAATTAACAAGCTTTGACAATTGATTTATTTGAATTAATGATTCGTTCAGCAATTAGAAAAACTTAAAAAAAACATAAGCAGTGTTTCTGTAAATGAACCATGATTTATTATTGCGGAGTAAAATAAACAATAGTTGCGAATATTTAAAACTTTGCCAGCACGCCTTTCCGTAGCACCCGGCGATATAATTAATGTAACTTTTGTGTTGTTTATTTAAATATTTAAAAAAAATCCTTTATAATATGTTTTTGGTTAAAACAAAACCTATGAAGAAGAAATATAGCAAATGCATTATGGATCTTTATTATTTTTACATAGTAACATTTTTGAATTTATTTTCGTGTTCTTATTAATTAATTGTCATGCGCAAGCAAAGATTTAAACACTGGTAAAAAAGTATTTGTTTTTTTAACGAAGTTAATGATTACAAATTACTCATAAAAACATATACATCATGTTTAAATATACCAGTAAAAAAACGAATGTTCCTGTAAAGCTCATACATAGAAATTAACTTATTAACAATTTCTTTAACAAAACAAAGTTGATGGAACAATTTTAAAAAAATTCTTAATGTTGTCACCCAGCAGCTACTACTTCAAATGTAAATATATCGTCTTTAAAATTCTTTATAAAATTGTTATTAACACTATAACATCAACAGTGAGAACAGCCCCCGCATATATTCGCCTTCTATCAAATATTCCTTTACAAAATAGAAGTAACCATGCCCTATATACAATTTAACGTTCATGTATCATAAAGATGTATATCCGTTCGGAACATTCACCGATTATAAGCGTTAGGAAGTTGTTGAAATATTAATGGGCGCGTTATGCTCAATTTCCTGACTCTCAGTGAACAGCTATCGGTAACTTTGTCCTTTAAAATGTTAATCGTTCGGTGTAAGTATACGGAAGCGAATTGCGCAAGTTTTAATAACACTCCGCTTTGATACGGGATTCAGTTTTATCGATTTATAAAGCGGTAAATTTGTTGAGATGTAAATTTATTACTCTGTAACGTAATACATGATTTTTTGTAATATACACTCGCGGTTGATAGCGATGCGACATATTGGTAAGTAAAGCGCATTAATTTAGTACTGTGATATTCAGTGATTTATCTAATCCCAAGTATCGATAATGACTAGCAAAAGTCCATAACAGCGGAAAAAAATGGTGGTAGATTAGTTTTAATTGAGGTCCACGGAAAAAATTTTAGTTAAGGTAAACCATGTTTTCATTTTTGGCTTTTCATAAATGTAATCCATAAGTAACATTTTATTATATTTATACGTATTATTATGTTACAGTAAAAACCACGTTTTTAGTTAATAAATATTACTAAACTTTGTTATTAGATAAGTTCCTACGTATCTAATAAATTTTGTTTTAAATTGGAATTTTGATAGACTAGGAGGTCTATCAAAATTCCAATAACTGGTCAAATGGTCGACAACATTAAAAATTTAAGAGACTTCTCATCTAGAAGGAGTCTATTCAGTACCCGTGGTTATCGGCGATTTGGAGAGCATATTGTAGGCTTTACATTCGTACAAATATACACATACTACATACATAATAACTAATTTTTTTTTAAAATGTCATATAAGGGTTAAGTAAAAAAATCTTCGATCTTTAAAATAAAATACAGTGGTATTCTTTTTACCTCTGAATCCAGAAACGGATTTAAGATAAAATCATAAATATGACAGTTTCGATAGGCGTTTTCAGAGAGAGAAACTAAAACAAAAAAGCTCAAAATGATTGGACCACTCAATGGTTTATTTTACGTGAGAGCAAATTGTTTACAGGGCAGGTCCGTTTTTAAATCGGAAGTACGCGGAGCTTCGCCGGAGTGCCATAAAGTGGGCCGCTTTTGAAAAATTACATTTATTAAATTTGAAACGTTATTCAACACGGCATCCGTTGATTATGCCAATTTTTCGCATCGCTTGCTCCCGTTAATTGTTTTCCCAGTCCATCCAATTCGTTCTTCAGTTAGCTTTACAATTTCAAAGTGTCATTTGATTCGTGATGGATTTCGAAGTTTTTTGGCAATTTCACGCTCTGCGGCAACTCCCCGGTGGATTTTGTTTTGTGTCGTCGCATACCTGGCATCGTTAAAGTAATTCGGCTAATTTCGATTAGTTTAGTTAGGAACCCTACTACTGTAACATTGGGAATATCATTTAAGATAAAGAGTTTACAGACTATTTTTTTTTAATTCTACAAGGACGAAAACTAGCAAGTAGAGTTAATCGGATGGTAAGTGATACGATTGCCCATAGCAAGGCGGCGCTGATTAAAATGATATACACAGATCTATCTACATTGCTCCCGACATCATGCGACAGACATAAGCTGTTACCATAGTAATTTCACTAGCTGACAGCTCCCTTCAAACAAGAACACAGTAATGTTTCACATTATTCTTCGGTGGCTGTAATAGGAGCTGCGGTTGTACGTACTACTTATCTAGTAGACTTAGTAAATTACAAAATGTATTTGTAATTAAAATAGGAGTAAGAAAGCTGATATACGATAATGTAAACAATATCTTCCACCGAATGCTTTATTGTTTTATATAAAATATAAAAAAAAACTTGTAATTAATATGTTGTTTACCCACTACTACCCAGTACTACACAAGTTTTTGTATTGTCAATGTATTAAATAAAGCTGGGTAAATAATTTAAAGATTTTGATTTTCATTCCTTTGCATATAATTTGAAAAAGTTTCTATAGTAGCTTATAAATTTTATTCTTTGGTTTAATTTTACATGTATTATCATATTTATTTATTTACTCTGTAATTTTGGGTGCTTTTCAGCAGCCTATGATCATGGTGGAATGATGTAACAGATGCCCTTCCATCAAGGACATTACGGAGTACATACTTTTAAGATATTATCAACAGTTCGATCTTCACAGAATAAGGTCACTACACCTTGAAGCTATTTAGATATGCATGGATTTAGTTTACGTAATAATGGGACCCCAATTCACAATAATAGAAAAATATTACACAGCAGGTACAGCGAAACGAAATGTCTCAATTTATTAATCTTGATAAAACCAGTAAATGTGAATTGGTCACTTAAATCACAGTGTTCACAGCCATTGCCACGCCCGCGGTCACTAAAGTTATGTTTGCATGTAACGTCATGTTTAATGTTGTATGTAATACGTTTCATTCAGTAAGTGCATATTCAATTAAGTTGAGAATTTCAATTTGTTAATCGCATCATGTACCAATTAAAATAACTATCACACGATAACAATTAATTTGTGATGATTTTCAGTTTCAGTATTAGAAATTATATACATAACGAACTTAATTAACTGGATATTTAATTTACTTGCTTTATGAACTTTTATGAAAATAGTTTAGTGAAGCAATTAATAAACAAAATGTTGATGTTTGCATTTAAAAATGTTATTAATTTTATACCATTTATATTGCCTTTAAAAGCCAATTACAAAAGCTAGAATAAACGAATTATTTGTCATTCCTTTGTTGGATCCCGGAGGAACGCTTATTAAGAAAAGGCGATTAACGTCTGAAAGAAGCTTTCTATTCTTAGTTAATCTTTCTTAAAGATATATTTAACGTCGAACATAAATTATTTCTTCTGAAAATTTTAGTATCTCAACATTTATCCTATTTATGGTATTATTAAAAATATTTTCAAACATTTATATATTTATACAAAGTTCAAGAAAAATGTTTCACAATGAATCTGAGCCACATACCAGACATTGTGGTTTCTCTGATAAATTACCTATTTAGTTAGTGAACGACGGTATTATTTTAAATGTAAAGATTGAGACTTAGTTAAAAATAGTTAGTTGTTAAATATATTCACGTAGATTTAACTAGCAATATTTCATTAAATTGTATAGAAACTGCATCGCCGAATTATTGAATACTACCTTAATACTAGAAGACTAGGTACACATATATGAATAATTTGGTGAATTATTAGTTGAAGCATTACTACTTTTTTATTGGTAGTTAAATATGTTT
>DWLS01003397.1:0-15810 GCA_018246255.1 Pachliopta kotzebuea | reverse complement strand
CCCCCCCCCCCCCCCCCCCCCCCCCCCCCCCCCCCCCCCCCCCCCCCCCCCCCCCCCCCCCCCCCCCCCCCCCCAAGTTGATATCCTTTGTCCAATCATCAGATCCCCATCACCACGCCCCGTCACCAGCGTTTAGTAAACAGTTGTAATCAGCGCGTATAAACCAACTAATACAACTGCAAACAAACCACTTGACTTTCCTTTGTCTTTATCAACGTTATCTATTTAGTCGACTAAAATAGAACCAGTCTGTCCTTTATGTCGCACTCCATTCTGTATTTGAATGATCGCAGGCAGAAGTTGTATCTAAGCAGCACTGAGACCGGCACCTTGGTGAGTGAGTCGCACCTGGTCCTCTGCCTCCTCAGAGCGCAGCAGAAACGGCAAAGGCAGAAGCAGCAATCCGAACTATGCACCTTTCTTATCTTCATACGTTTGAGCGAGAAGTATGGCATATGTAGGCTTTTCTAACCTATACCTATATAAACTCCTTAGAAGGATACACCACACAACACAGTTGTAAAATGTTCACTGTATAATAAAGTTTAATTCATAACAAATAGTCTGTATACATAAGAATATATTCCCATCATGATTAATATATACAAAGTTATTATATAAACACTGCACACTTAATAAAATTAATTAATTAAACCTCCTTCGAGAGGGGAACGGGCAACTGTCAGTTTGAAAGCGTAACTGAATTTGATAACAGGTGAACTGACAATGGCAATTAAATAATCCCACACAAGCAAATAGAGCTTATCACGTCTGCTGTGTAAACAGGCTTAGAGTAAACATGTTTACATTAAGCGTAAATTTTATTGCTCTGTTTTTCCTTTTTTATATTCGCACAGCGCCGTCCATGTTGGCGCGCGCGCATGCGCCGTATGACAAACGTCCCGACGCCGGACAGCAAACAACGATATTTCTATCTGTTATTTTTATCAAGTATTTTTTTTATCGTATTGACCAGTTTGACGTAGTTATGAGGCCGAATGGAGTGATGCTTTTGTCTAAAGTACAGCGATGCTGTCATGGCGAATGATTTACAATACAATGACGAGTTTTTTATTCGCACAGAGGCGTTCACCTGATGGTAAGTGTACACTGCACCACATTGCCTTGTTACCCCAGTAATTTAACTAGATACAGCACAATTTAGTCTATGGAAGCGAGCTGGGTATTTCTTGTGATGAGTGGATACAGAATATATATAGCTGTCCCTTTCTCTCTCCTTATTAAAGTATAGCTATTTCTGTTTTACGTCTTCAAGCAAAACATTTGCGGTAAGATCTTAGTTTAGATTTCTTAAGTTGTTTTAGTTACAGATGGTATTGTGCTGGTGAGGTGGGGTTCTGCTTTGACTCCTCAATATCTTCAGCTTTAGCTTCAGCTATTTCTAATATTGTCGGGAATGAAGAGACAAAAAAATCTTTTTGGTGCTGTTTTAATTACACAATATTTCTGGTAGACAGTAAACTATTATTACTCAGTAAGATTGCGAGTAGGTACGGAGGTGGAGTGCTGTATGTTCAGTGTGGTTCAGCTACATCACTAAAGAGTAAGTAAGAAGGCTGCACTTGAAACTAGGTACAACTTCACCTAAATAGTTTTAATATTTCCCGGCTGTAGTAGTAGATCTTCACCAGACAGACTTCAACAACAGACTGTTCCAATGCAATTACTGCCTTACTACCGACTAGTAAAGTAGTTCTAGTAACTTTATTGGATATGAATATAAAAGTGGATCTCTGATTTTAGAGCTGAAGGTCTACATGTTCACCACATTGGTATTTCTATCAGTAGAATAATTAAACGACTACAGTAAACTATATAACTACACCGCCTTTCATATCAGCACGCAGTAATATGACATTACTGCTTACTACACTGTTTCGGTTAGAACAAAATTCCTGTTGTATTCCAAGTGAAAGCGCGCTGTGGAAGAGCGAGATGGATATACTGTTACAGCATATAATAGATAGAGATAGGTGTATAGATTAGTTTCAAAGACATTTTAGTCCCTTTAATAAATGTACTAATTTATAGTATGTTTTGTCTCTTTCTTCTCTCTACCTCTATCTCCTTCATGTATTTAGTGTGTATAATATGACGGGTATAATGTACTAGAGATACAAAGCAATGAAATATGTAGGAAATCTTCCCGTCTCGCTCGCACACAGCTTAAAGTATATACGTCTGTCTCTTTTCGGTGTACATACCTTCATTCATCGCCATGTCCATGAGCTGCAGGTCCTCGTCGTTGAGGATTGACTGGAGGAAGCCGTCCTGGTTGCTGGGCGGAGCCATCTCCGCGGTGGAGTTCTGCGTGGAAGGATACAGTGGAAATTAACAGCCCACTTAATTATCCCAATGCTGGGATTGAGAAATTTGTACTGGTCGAATGTGAGTTCTGTATCCGGTAACTATTACAGCTAAATACGGAAAGGGTAGTGGGAAGTTTTGCCCAGTAGTGGACGTAGGCGACTATGCAGGGATGAATTAAATATACACTGCAGTAAACCACGGCTAAATTTGGAAAGGCTAGTAGGAATTTTTTTGCCCAGCACTGGATGTGGACGACGATGCAGAGATGAATTAAGTATACACTGCGGTAACCCACAAATTTACATCTAGAGAGCTTAATGGGAAGTTTTTGCCCAGCACTGGGCGTGGGCAACAATTAAAGAATGAATTGAACATACGTTGCTATAATTTACAAAACTAAATATAGAGAGATTAGTGGGAAGTTTTGCCCAGCATTGGACGTGGGCAACAGTTAAAAAAGGAATTGAACATACGTTGCTGTAATTCACAAGACTAAATACAGTGAGATTAGTGGGAAGTTTTGCCCAGTCGTGGGCGTTAGCACCGGTAAAAAATGAATTAAATATACACTGCGGTAACTCACAAGACTAAATATGGAGAGCTCAGTGGGAAGTTTTTGCCCAGCAGTGGGCGTGAGCAACGGTGAAAAATGAATTAAATATACACTGCGGTAACTCACATGACTAAATATGGTGAGCTCAGTGGGAAGTTTTTGCCCAGCCGTGGGCGTGGGCAACCACGCAGGTATAAATCAAATACAGCGGTAACCAATTAGACTACATATTGCGAAGTTAGAGAAACGGTTTTTGCCCAGCAGTGGGCATGGGTAACGGGTTAAGTATAGATTTACTTCATCAGCACAGTGGTTAATGTTCACCTAATAACTGTGGTCCAGGGTTCATAGGATATATACCTGATAGTAGATCGCATCGTGCTGCTGGGGGTGGTGGGCGGATTCCACTTTGTATGCGCCCTCCAGCGGGGCCGCTGCACCTGCGAACGAAAGAGACAGAAGATAATTCACATCAAAACGAAAGAGACGGAAGATCAGTCTTGGCGGAGACTAGTTCCGTACATACCGAGGACTTTAAATGTACACATACGGTTTTAATGGGAATCCCACATAACCCTGACTTCCCCATTAAAGGAGGGAAACGTTTAAAGATTTCCTCAAGGTAATAGAAAAAGCTCTAGATGGGGACAAAGGTTCTATGAACTCATCCGGAATCACTATACAAATGCTTATGTAAACAAGTCTCAGATTAAGTTCCGAAGATTGCCGCTAGATGTCGCTACCGGTAGTATGTAAGAAGTTGGTTCCGGTAATAGCCGCTAGATGTCGCTACTGGTAGTATAAAAAAATTTGTACGTCAATAAACGTCATTTTTAAGACGGAAACGAGTAGAGTTTAATTTGATTTTATTTGACCCTTTCAGAAAGAGCTGAATATCTTGTACCGTCCGGTGCACAGTGTCGTAGCTTCAAGTCTCTTCTTCTCAAAACGCAGCTTCATTCTTCAAGACGCTATAACGAATCTTTTACAATGAGAGCTGTTGAACTTTGGAATTCGTTTCCTCACAACATACGCGCCAGTCTATATTTTAATATATTTCGGACGAAAGTAAAGAACTGTTTCCTTTCACTATCTGCATAGAATCTATTATACTTATTATCTTTACTTATTCCTATCTATTTCTATTTATGTATCGTTTTTATTAATTTATCAAAGATTTTCATTTTCTTTGTTAATATATTATGTAATAATATTTCCTAACTCTTATCTTTATTTCTAATTATATTCCCTTCTATTGTATTGTATCTATCTGCTTGCTCTATATTTTACATTAATTTACTTTCTTCACAGCTCTGCTGGAAGAAAACTCTTTTAGGATTAAGCTCACATTTTGTACTTTCATCAATGTATTGATGTGTATTTTCTGATTTTTTAGTTTATAAACTTTCACTGGAGGTGTGTATTTAAACACTGGACCATAGGGGTCTGTGGAGACTCACCATACGCGTCCGGATGCTTGTCCGGTACTGGCGCGATGGGGGCGTGGTAGTTAGGGGCGTATCCCGAGGGTGCTCCATGGGCGCTGAAACGGACAAAACACGAAATAAATAAATAAATAGTTAATTTATATACGGTAACACTCATACAAGTAGTATGAAAAAGTTACTGAAGGAAGATATAGCTATTGGTAGTAAATTACCTACAGCGCACTTCAACTCTTAATTAGAGTGATGTGACTTATCGTCTTTTCTGTGAAGGTGATCAGCATGTGATGCGGTGTATATCATCTTTACAATCGCAATACTCAAAATCAGGTGATAGACATCTTGCCGTCCTATAAAATCCATCTTTTTTATAGTTTGAAGGCTGCTGTAACTACATCAATTATATTGACTACAATTCCTTTCAAGTTTGAATTGGAGTAAGGTATATCATCTTTTAAATAAAAATGACTGTAATGTGATGCTGTGTGTGTATATCACCCCAACAATCTCTATAATATCATAAATATTCATTACACTCAATATCAGGTAAAAGTAATCATATCGTCATATATAAAACTGTTTTTACCGTTTAAAGGGCAATGTAACTATTGGTAGTGAATTATCTACAGCGCCCTTCAGCTCTGAATTGGAGTAATATGACATATAATATTTTGTTTGAAGGTTGCTACAATGTAATGCAGTGTATATCATCCTAACTACAAATTATCGTGAACATGCATGATACTTAAAATCAGGTGAGAAAATCGTCTTGTAAAACCATTTTTTTCTCATTTGAATGCTGCTGTAGCTACTTGAATTATATTGACTACAGCGCCCTTTAACTCTGAATTGAAGTGACGTGTATCATCTTTTTTATAAAGGTGACTAGAATGTGATACAGTGTATAATCCTTACCAGATATTATCATAAACATCCGTAACACTTAAAATTAAGTGGAGTTAATCTGTTCGTCGTATAAAAAAAACTGTTTTTGCAGTTTGAATGGCGATGTTGCCTATTGGAAATAAACTACAGCGTCCTTCACCTCTGAACTGAAATAACCATATGAAGTATATCTCTTGTCTGATGGTACGGACGTCGTATCACTTAAATTCAGGTGAACATATCTTCCTTTGGTAGCATCATCTAAAAAACTACAGTTTCGTGTGAAGGCCGCTGTAGCTATAACACAATACCTGATGTTGTGCGGGTGCTGGTGGTAGTGCTGGTACTGCTCCGGCGGCGGCGGTATGGTCAGGAGCGAGGCCAGATCCTGCCAGCGCTGCTCCGAGGAGACGGACCGCATCAGCGCCTGCCGGTGTCAAGACATCAGGTTCGCAAGGTACCAATGTAACCATAATAACAACTGGCAACACATCCAGTTAACCATAAACAAAAATTTGTATAATTTAAAACCAATACAATTATAAAAAAAAAATAGAATATTTTAAAAATAATTGCCGTCATAAATGTTTCCATTGCTTTAATTAATTCGAATACTGGCCAGTTGTATAAATCAGCTAGTGGCAACACCGTTGTAAATAAACACTGGCGCGTGAAAACGCAGTGTTAAAAGAAAAAGGTTCGAAATAGTTCGCATTTCACCGTTAAGTATACCAAAGTTGTATGCGGCTGATAAATATTTACAATCGGTCACTGTCGCCCTGTTTTCGAAACAGTACCGTTCTTACTTATCCGCAGTAAGATCTACATAGTAGCAAACAAGAGGATGATCAGTTGGTACTTCATCAGTTGGCACTTGGCTGTTTTAATAAAATACCGTATTCAAAAAAATAAAAAGAAAGGCTAGTGTTGTGTCGCTTCGCCCGCGCTCCAACTTTCCACAGACTCTTATAAAACCATAGACAGTACTGTTGACCCAGCCCGCGCGAGAGCAAAGACAACACATGGCCGTCTGCCTCCACTCAACGGTACTCAAGTGTTTGTTTACGACTCCAGTGTTGCCAGTTTTGGTTTATTTATTACAAATATTTTTTTTAATATTTACACCGCATTATATTTTAATTAAATTTAAATTTTACGGCGAAAAGAAAATTAAAAAAAAATAGCTCATTTTTCCCACGCTGGTATTAACAGAAGTCTTTTGTGGAAAGAATTAAGTCCGCTACCGGTTTGCTAGAAGCTTCTTCCGTCACCAAAGTTACGTAACTAGTGTGTGGACCTGGTCCTGTACTGGTGACCTTGCCAGCTTCAAGGTGTCTCAAAATTACCGTCTCCGCGCCGCCGGCTGCCGTGTAATTTCGCGCACGCAACACCGGTAAATACACCGCTCGGTTTCTAATGGGACACGTTTAATTATCGCTCTACTGGGATTTTTTTTCCCGCACCCAATAATTGTCTATGGTATAACAGACCCATAACCTATTTGTAATGTTGGAAAAATATATTATAATTTTTTAATTTAATTCTGATTAATTAAAAAAAAAAACTTTGGCTACATGGCTGTATTCGATTCGGATCTGTGCCTTTTTGTTTTATATTCATAAGGAAAAACGTTGCCGCCAAATTTTGACAGTCCGCCAACAATGAAAAACTTCATGCTTATAATTCATTTAATTTTTGATCGAGTTTAAATTAAATTTGTTTTGTATGTGTTACCGGTAACACGTTTTATTATTACTGCAGACATTACGTATCTTCGATTGAAGTTAATTAATTTTAATCTTTGTATATATAAATGTGTTTGTAATAATGTTGTTTGATGATGTGTAGATAATATAATTTTAGTAGTGAGTAAACATTACTGTGTAACAGTTTGTAGTGGTGAAGCGATGACAGAGTTGAAGATATTTTGGAACAGCTATGCCCAGCAGTGGGATTGGAACGTCGCGGATCATCGTACACAATATATTCTCAGGTATTTAATACGAGTAATATTAGCGTAGTTTGAAATTATGAAAGGGTTTAGAAAGAGATGCACTCTATGTATTTTAAGTGAGAGTGAAAAGGACAGCGATATATTCTTTGAATTTCTTTACGATTAAATGTTTATTGGACTATAGTGAAGATGTAATGGTCATCATTGTCCAAATTGGACTGCTCGTACAGTACTGTGTGAACATTACTGTGTTACAGTTAGAATGATGATTAATGATAGCGGAGTTACTGGGGTAACGAGTTGGGTATACCATCACAGCCAGCGTTATAGGCGATAGTATCACTTACTATCAGGTGAACGCCTTGCTCGCATATTATAGTTAGTATCAAAAGAGATCAGATACCAAAAACACAGACTCAGTACTGAGTAGTGTTATTAAATTTAACTAACACTTGATAGTAAGTGATACGGCCTCTGATCATGTTGCAGTTTATTTATTTTTAAGTATGCGTTGAGTAAGGCGATCACCTGATAATAAGTGATACTATTAAGATGGTGTACACAGCATCACATCGCGCTCAAAGCTCAACTCTCGTTACCCCAGTAACATCACTAGGATACAGTACCCTTCTAACTGTAACACAGTAATGTTGCCAGCGACTATAAGACCTACCCATCAGTACACAATAGTAAACAGTTCTCGTTACTCCAGTAATATTCCTAATATACAGTGCCCTTCTAACTGTAACACAGTAATGTTGCCAGCGGCAATACGACCTAATAGTAACACATATACATTTCTCGTTACCACAGTAATATTACTAGCATACAGCCAGCCTTTTAACTGTAACTACTTCACAATAATGTCGCCAACAGCTATGAGATATACTCAGCAGTAAACAATAGTATACAGTTCACGTTACCACAGTAATATTCCTAACATACAGTACCCTTCTAACTGTAACACGGTAATGTTGCCGGCGACTATGCGACTTAGTAGTAACAGCACATATACAGTTCTCGTTACCACAGTAATATAACTAACATACAGTACCCTTCTAACTGCTGCACAGTAATGTTGCCAGCGGCTATAGCACTATCCAACAGTAAACAACAGTATACAGTTCTCGTTACTCCAGTAATATTCCTAGCACACAGAAGCCTTCTGACTGTAATGTTGCCAGCGGCAATACGACCTAGTAGTAAGACATACAATTCTCGTTACCACAGTAATATCTCACACTGTACCATCAATCACTAACCAGTACCAGTGACCATGACTCCCGAAGGTCGAGCCGAGGTCCATCAAACCCCAACAATTAATTTAATAATCCGCCTCGCTGTGGACGACAGAAAAAAAATATACCACAAATTACAGCCGCGCTCGCACCATTGTTGTTTTTACCAGCGCGGACGGTGACCAGCGGCCGTCTTATTGTATTTGTGTTTTTATTGCATGGATACTTATATGTTGTTTACATTACCGTAGGAAGAAATAATGGGGGTATTACGATATTTGCGCAACACTCGATTTTGAGTGTAGCTTTTATTAAGTGATACCATATTCGCGAACGATACCTATTAAAATTATTTAAAAAAAAAATTAGATTTATGTATCACTTTATTTTGAGTGTCGTCTTTAATAAGAGATACCATATTCAATAAAATTATAAAGAAAATTATAATGTTTATGTATCACTCGATTTTGAGTGTCTCTTTTAATAAGTGTTGCTATATTAAATAAAGATATTCAATAAAATTTATTTAAAAAATTATAATGTTTATGAATCACTCGATTTTAAGTGAATCCTTTAATCAGAAGATTTAGTACAAGTTAACTTTCAAATTTAAATTTGGCATTTTTGTTTCATGAAGTGAAGAGAGAGACTCGTTCACTTAATAATAAGTGTCTCTTAGTAGTACCGGGGACGATGTATACAACACCGTGCCCTTGTCGCTTTGAGATGGTCAGTGACCATTTCGGATATGGTCAAAATATTGCGATCGTACGTATGATTACTGCGGTAACATTACGGTTGTGATGGTAATTAGTATGGTAACAAACAATAAATCCTATTTGTCTGATTATACAATTTCCTTGTATGATCAATAACTCCTGTGGTTCAGTGGCTATCGTCTTTGCCCAATGCACCAGGTTCGAATACGACTAAATTAAAAAAATAATAATTTCCGTTTTTCATTTAAAATTTTGATTTAAATATCTTTGAATAGTTACGCCCAGCAGTGGGCAGTTGATGATAGTGATTTTTTTTTTATTAATTTTTAATGTTTGTTAAATTAAACGATCGCAGGCGCGAGAATATATTAAAACATGCAAGCCCACAGCTGGACTTGGCTCCACTACAATGTATCGAAAATAGAACTATAGGCAACATTGATACAAAATTGAATTAGGAACACGCCAAAACTCACCTGATACTCATGAAAATCCATATTCAAAACTAATTAAAAATAAATAAACACTAATAAAATTTAAAAAGTAAACACTTAAAAATTAAAAACAAATAAGAAAAATCTTAAAAAATTAAAAAGAAAAAAATATTGCACGAATTATGAGACTGTCCACTCGTCGTGGGTTTGTTATTGCACGGGAATATATATCAGGTACACGGTTTGACGTTTGAAAATGGAACAACAGGGGGTTGGTCACATCGCGGCGGTTGAGCTTCCCGTTTGTTGAGGGAACGGTGCGCATGCGCGCCGCGACCACGCGCGTTCCATTTCCGAAATGCGCGCGCGGCCCGCCTCGCGATTCGCGCCACACTGCCGGACGCGGACGCAGATTCAAATTACGAACGCTATTTTTAACGATAATCGTTATAACGTTATTTACCAATGTAGCAGATAAAACTTAAAATTTGTTTTGAATTAATTTTTTTTATTAATTTTAAATACGTTTCTGGTACTGGATAATTATATTTATAACAGCTATTTAATATAATTTAAAAACAGCAGTATTAATAATCATGTGCCTTGTCGCTGACAGATTCGGGGCATCCCATTCATAATGGCTGACGGCTTCCGCGGTAGGTGTAGTGGGTAGGGGCCTCCCAGGCCGAGTCCCACATATCCCTCCTGGCCCACCTACGGCACCGGCGGATGCTCCGTATAAAGATATCCCCCCGCGTTAAAAAAAAGTGTTAACAATCCTAAGCATCATTTACTATTAGGTGAGAAATTGGAATAAAACTCCAAGAATTAAAACCTTATAGATTATCAGACAATTACAGGGTATTTTTAGTTGCTAACTAAAAATTGTAGATATATAATTTCATTTAAAGCTATTTTTAATTAATATTAAAAAAAAATACAGCTTTATATAAAAAATCACGTTATAATGTATAGCGCGTTATAGCTTCGCACACTAACAGTAGTACGGCTGGCCGTTGCAATATATATATATTTTTTTAAAAGCACTAATATCTAATATGCCTGTGTGAAATCGCCAGAATTACACTCGGCCCCGCCGCCCGCTAACGGTACAGCGCTAAAGAGGCTGCGCGAGCTTTCTTCCGTCGCCGTGTGCGAGCTGTAATTAGAAAAAAAAATAATCCGTACGCACCCGACACATACAAATGTCGGACGGCGGCGGATTAAACCTCTTTACTTGTAATCCAATTTGGAAGGTTTTTAACGAGCTTAATTAAAAAAAAACCGTTTAAAGCTTCTGTTTATTAAATAGGCTTAATACCTTACCATAACTTTTTTTAATGTTCGGCTGTATGACTCTAGTCCTTTGCTTTCTTTAAGGATTAAAAAACATATTTTATCGCGATAATTTAACAATTTATTGTAATCAAGTTACAAGATAAAAAACAAAGAGTAATGGTTTGTTTTTTTTAATAATGCTTGGCTGTATGGATTTATTTCTTTGTCTTTTTTAGGCTCGTCTAGAAAAATATTGGTTCTATGATATGCAAAAACAAAGGGATAGAGAGACGTAGTTACTTTTTTTAGTTTGGCTGTACAATTTCAGTCCTTTGCCTTTTAGGCTTGACTAGAAAAATTTTGACGCTACATTTCTTAAATTAATTAAAATAACGTTAAGGATGAAGAACATTACAGAAAAAGAGGATTAGTTACTATTTTTTTTTTTTAATAATATTTGGCTATATGACTACAGTCCTTTGCCTTACAGAGACTAAAGGAAAAATTTTTGTGTCATAATTTGACAGCTTATTAAAATAACGTATACGGTGAAGAACATTAGAGAGAAAGAAGATTAATTACTTTTTTTTTAAAATGTTTGGCTAAAAAACGAAAAATTTTTGCGCCATAATTTGATAGTTTATTTAAATAACATTAATCATGAAAAATATATTTTACTTATTAGATATTACTGGTAACATATAATTAAATTATATAATAAATATTATTGATAGCAATTTTATTTATATGTAAAGTCTATTGCCTTATACAATTTCGTATGGAATAAGTATAACGTAATTTTGTTCAGTGTTTCCCAGAAGTTATATATATAGTTACTTAGGTAACAGTAAACTGGACGAGTACACGAGTCTGTTGTGCAGTAAAATCTTAATTTGAAAACTTCCGCAGTGTATATACACCGTTATACACGTCAATGTCAAATCATTTGTAGATTTATAAAGTCACAATACAAAGCGCTTTCAATGGCGGCACCGATTTGTATGGAAAATGAAAGTCGACTGACATTCGAGACTTTCGAGTTTCTAGATGTTTCGATTGGAGGAAAATTAAATTAAACCTATCGATTGTACGGAGCTTTAGATGGTGGTGACATCACCACTATATACCATCACAAAATCGTAATACAAACAAAGAAACTTACATACAAATATAACGAGTGAAAAAGCTTCAACTTATCAGCAACACCAGTCCGTCTCTGTCTTTTGTATGAAAATAGAAAGAGATAGATATAAAGTGACAGAAAGACGGCACCAAGTGTTCCATTTTCAAATTTGATATGAATTTTTCTAAACAAAAATATCTTAGTACGATATTGTTAAATATTACGTGAACCCTTTTATTTGTTATCGGTTAAATGTTTATTAATTGACATGTGACATCACCACTGTATACCATCACCGAACGTAATACAAACAAAGAAAACATATACAAATGTAACGAAGAAAAGCTTCAACTAAACACATATCATTCTGTCTCTGTCTTTTGTATGAAAATAGAGAGAGATAGATATAACGTGAAAACAACGACATCAAGTGTTCCATTTTCAAATTTGATATGAATTTTCTAAACTAAACTATCTTCGTACGATTCTGTTAAATAGTATGTGAACCCTTTTATTTGTTATCGGTTAAATGGTAATTGATTGTAGAAGCTTTTGATGGTGGTGATATTACCACTACATATCATCACCAAAGGTAATACAAACAAAGAAACTTATATACAAATGTAACGGGCAAAAAGCTTCGTCTAAATACATACCAATCTGTCTCTGTCTTTTGTATGAAAACAGAAAGAGATAGATATAACGTGGAAAAACTACGACATCAAGTGTTCGATTTTCAAATTCTATATGAAATTTTGTATGAATTTTCTTGAAAAAACTCGCTTAGTAAAATCGTGTAAAACAGCATGAGTACCCCTTTTATTTGTTATCGGTTAAATGTTTATTGATTGTCCCAAGCTTTAGATGGTGGTAACATCACCACTGTATGCCATCACCAAAACGCAGTACAAACATTCAACAAAGAAAAACCTATATGTATAAGGAACGAAAAAAGGGTAAACTCAATACATATAAGTCCATCTCTGTCTTTTATATGACAATAGAAAGAGATAGATATAACATGACCGAACGACAGCACCAAGCGTACCATTTTCAAATTTTATATAAATTTTGTATGAATTATCCCGAACGAAATAAGCTCAACTAAAATCTTGTTAAATAGTACACGAACCTCTTTCGTTCGCTATCGGTTAAACGTATACGGAACCCTATTGTGGTGGCGGTGTAATAACCAATGAGTTCCGCGTCGTTATCGCTGTTTTTGCCCGATCTTGTTACCAGCAGCTCACGGTTGGGTTTTTCAATACATTCCTGGCATACTGTATAGCGTACGCGATGTATGGAGGGTCGCGGGTTCGATTCCCGGACACAGTCCAGGCTTTACCCAAAGTCATCTCCCGAAAAAAAAATTAAACAAATGTAAGCTCTGTATCAATCGTTGGGATCTCGTTAGTCCCAGCGGTGGGAGTGAAAGCTTTCAACCTGCCCACTATAATTTTTGTAGTATGAATAGGGTTGATCATTTTTTCAATCTTCTTCATACCATATATTTTTTCCCAGCAGTGGGTATACGAAAGAGCTATTTTTTTTACACTCCCACTAATTTTCGCGCTTCATTACTTATATTACTTTAAGTGGGAATATTGTAGTAGTTTATTCGAGCTTCAAACTATTTTAAAATTTCATTAATTTCTCCAGTTCCCAGCGGTGGGAAAATTAAGACGACAGTAATTTTTTACCATCCCACTATTTTGATTTTCATCGTTCATTTCATCAATTCCCAGCAGTAGGCATGGTGTATGGGCTGCTCCTTTTTCAACCGCCTTTATAGAATCGATTCCCAGCTGTGGGAATACGAAAGTGATCGCCTACTTTTAAGAGGACTGTTTATTGTATACTTGATTTTGATAGTCTTCTCTCGTTTCACTCCCTGTTTGATTGGTGTGATAGGTTTTTCTCTCTTTCCCCCGCGTCTCCTCTTCCTCCTCTCTCTTCCCCCTCAGGCAACAGTTCCATCAGGTATAACTGAACGCGGAACGGTCCGTAAGTGGATGAAAGTCGTATGGTCAGATACGGTACAGCGCGCGAAGTGTGTCATATGGCCGGTTAGCGGGGCTCAGCTCCGGCGGCCGTGTGCTCAACGGCCGGCGGACACTACCTCCCGGGTTCAAAGCGGGACGGATTTTTTTTTAAATTTTCCGTACATTCTTGTTTCATTCATTCATTATTACATTCTTTTAAGGTTAAATCGCTTTACCATCATAGACCACATTAACACTTAACACCAGGTGCGGTCGTGATCAAGCATTGACCTAATAAAAAAAAAATTAAATTACATATAATATATAATTTCCTTTTTATTTAAAAAAATGGGGTAACGATAAATGTGTTCTAAGAACAAATTTATCGTTACCCCAGTAATATGATTAGTTACCACAAATTGTAACAGTCGAATAGAAAAAAACATGAGTCAACAGCTATATATAAATTATAATTATGGTATCAAATCTCGTTACCGCAGTAATATCAGTCTATTCTATTCCCCCTCTATCTCTCTTCTCTTTCCCACGAAAATTATTATAACGTAATCCTTATTTAATATTATATATAAATGGCCAAAATACCGGAATCTAAAGTAAGTGCAATTTCCGTTTTAATCCGCTGCTCTGATTAGTTATACGTGTGAGCGAGACAGAGCTATACGAGAGAGGGAGAGAGCTATACATGTAATGACAACTTCAACGATTGATGTTTAATAAAAAGTATATATATTTTTATTTTCTGGCTATACAAAATATATATTATAAACTCATTTATTTTTTTAAGAAAAGAAAAAGGATATTTTTTTAAAAAGGAAAATTAAAAAAAAAGATTAGGTCTTTAGCGTATCCCCTTAACGGTCAGTTGAACCGCAACGCGAAGCTGTCGTCCTCTGAATAGCTCCGTAATTGCAGCGTGACCCCGGCCGATCTATAGATCCGCGATCTATAGATCATCGATCGATAAGTACGGCGGCATGAAAGCTGTGGAATTGGAAATGTTTCGCGCGCGTCATTGTATTAGTGGCGCATTACTGGGCTGAGTGGGCGTTCGTTGGAGATGTCTACGTCCAGCGGTGGGCAACCGTGGGACGATAATGACATACTCCTATTCACGACAAATTTCACCATCGTAACTAATTCTTTAAAGTTACAAGCAAGCCCACTTTTTTTTTCCACTGCTGGACATACATTTCCCAATCCCACTAAATCATCCATGATATAAATTAGTACGCCACAGCTGAATTCACAATGGTACAGTTTGTTACGTCGCTATAAGTATAAAAGAGGACGTGGTTCGAATCCCACTGATGATGAACCGGCCTGTACTAGAAAGTAAGAGACCTATATCCAGACTATGTCCAGGCTTTCCTTGTGGAGGTAATGCCCAGATTCCCACCAATGGGAACAAAGTCACGGCCTTCTGTTTTATATATTCCAGTACTTCAATATTTTTGCCTAGTAATTGAATTGTTTGATTGGTGATCGAAAGTAATCGGTTGGTCGTAGAATACTTTGATTGGTGATAGAATGTTTGGATTGGTGATTATTTTGATTGCTGATTGAATTTTTCGATTGGTGATAGAATATTTTGATTGGTGATAGAATACTTTGATTTGTGATTGAATATTTTCAATTGGTGGCAGAGTTATATCCGGGCTAACCATACAGTAGCTCCTGACATATGAGAGTCGGTGTATTACAGATGAGTGCGGTTCAATTACATTTACTTGGAATGGTGGTAGATTTGGAAGTGGTGGTGGGGGGGGGGGGGGGGGGTTTGGGTTTTTAATTTGGTTAGGAAAAGCCCAATTTGTTTATTGGCGGACAATTGTGGTAGGAGAAATTTT
>DWLS01003396.1:0-15814 GCA_018246255.1 Pachliopta kotzebuea | reverse complement strand
AAGTACTTTTAAAATTTATGGAAAAGATTACACAGGATGCTGTTAAAAGAAATAAAAATAATTAGCAAGTAACAATGCACATTTATCGGCTTTTGCGGTTAGTTGATAATAATTATAAAAATAAATAAGTATTTTATCAGCAAACAAGGTCTCCGACTATAGTCCGAGGAATAAAATAGTATATATAAAGAAAAAAAAAAGAAGATAGTTATGATTGTAGATTTTAGACTTTTAATGAATGTACAAATTATTCTGCTTTAAATAAAAAAAAATGGACTCGAAGAATAAAAATTGACCTCTTAATGTTTCTAAAATGATTGATCCATATAGACGAAGAACAAAAAGTCAAAAAATTATGTACCTTAAATGCATATCAAAAAAAAAATCATGGCATACGCAGCACCACATTGTGCTTGTCGTTTTGAGACATGAGTTTTTAAGTCTTGTTACCCTAGTAATTTCACTAGCATACAGCACCCTTCAATCCGGAACATAGTAATGTTTTCTCTTTACTATTATGGCGTTAGAAATAGGAGCTGCATGGACCAAGACGATCTTCGACATCGAAAACCTACCACCAGTGGGTAGTATGCAAATATTATCGTGTTCTGTTTTAAAGGATACTGTAAGTTAGACAAATTACTGGGGTAACGAGACAAAACATCTAATGTCTAATAACGATGAACACAATGTGGTGCAATACATATAGCACTGTTTGGTCATATAAAAAAAAATATTTTGATGAAAAAAACTGATTCCCCGATGTGCCGTAATTGTAATCAAGTTGAGGATGAGCATCATTTGCTGAGGAAATGTAACGGCAACAAATCAAAAAGAATTTCATTTATAAATATGTATAATATTAATATCAGAGATGTTGGAGTGATCCAATTAGCCCTAGCGGATCCTACATCCACATTCGCTAAAGATATGATGTCTTTCCTGATCTGATATAGACATTTAGGTAATTATTATTTTAATGTTAGTTATATTGTAAATAAGTGTACGAATGTAAAGGATACGATAGGATTGATATGTCTGCTGGTGGCTAAAATCCCAAAACAAAATAAAATAAAAGAAAACTTAAGTTATTCCTGAAATATGATAACGGCACAGGCAAGTGATAGACCTGAATATAAAAATAAGACAGCTTAGGATATTTTTATAGAGATCTACATTAGCATAAGCTGGCAGCAACTGATTGCGTATAGCCGAAGATCGGGCTAAGTGGCGTTCCTTGGGGGAGAACTTTGTCCAGCACATTAGAACTTTTTAAAGTTAATCTAAACTTTGTTAACTTATCATATAACTTGCGACTAAATCCGTACTCTATAACTACTGTGGTCTTTAAATCAAAATGATTATAGCATTGTTTTCCGACAAAAATAAACATTGAGATGTCCCAATGAAAAATTAAATAAAAAGTTACCCTCAAATCCCCCATAGTTAGCGAAATGGAAATATTTATTTTCTATAGAAATTAACCGATTTTAAAACTTCCTTTTTTGGTTGAAGAGTTACAGTATGAGACTTCATAATAAAGTATTCTTAAGTTATTCGATTGATTTTGATATTTTTGGGGCCTACGTCCAACTGGAGACCTTATTTATTTATTCTTTTTGTACACATGTACACACATATAAAAAACGTTGCCTTCCTCAACCTACAATTATGTTCTCAAAGTTGAACTGGTCATTGATTTCCTTTAAAACTTTCTTCATATTTCTGTAGAAAGTCGTTTCAGTTTACGTGATTAACTATTACGTGTTAATAGAAGACAATAAAGTGAAATGTATTAATTAGTTATTTTAACAATTAGAGACAGAAATAGACGTTTGTGTGCACACAAACACCGTGCCGTCAGGTGAGACTGTTTACGTTGTGTGTTTGCTGAAAGATCACCGTCCGGGGGGTCGAGATACGCGCGAACAAACTACAATATTTGCAGCGTGTATATTGTTCCAAGCTCTGCGATTATGCGACAAATAAACTGTTGTTTACGTTATCTGGTAACTCAGTGGCTCTTCTTGGTTAATGTATCTCAAGGTATACCTTGGTGCGAGTTCAGGTTCAATGCCGTAACTTGTGAAGATCGACGTGGGTTTGCTGCTGCTCTATTGTAATAAACATTGCGTTTGACTTATTTACGGTTTCATGTGGAAGACAGCTTCAAATTGAAGTGGAAGATGACAAGTTTCTACTGTATTAACCATTATATCAGAAACCATATTATATTTTGCCATTTTATGATCGAGAGTCGGAGTCTTATTACGTCAATAATTTAACTAGATACAATGCTCTCTATAGTAGAATACAGCAATGTTTGTTCGCATAGCATTAGGATTACTGTATTCTATATATAAGGATCACTGCAACTAGTAAAATATCCATTATCGGTTAACAATATTAACCAAAGGGTTTAATATATAATGACCATAGTTAAAATAATTAAATAAATCTTTGTACTTTGTTAATTTTTAACACCCATTTACAGGAGCGGTATTAAAAATGTTTTACTGATAAAAAGTTAGGAGTAAATCGTATATGATATATAAAAGATATACTACTTTAATTGAATATACAAAGGAATCTTTTAAGGATTTTTAATATATAAATTTTATTAGTAAACATTAAAAAACTGTAATAATTATATACAAAATAACAATTTGATAAAAGCAGAAGTATGTAACGGTATAATGCAATTCCTAGATATTATTACTGGGTATTTGTGCTCAGCAGACAGGTCAAAAGCCTAAAGTTACGCAGGTACTTAATAAGTTACAGGCGTGTGGTAAGAGCGGTGTGTCGGTGACATCAGACTCCTCCCTCCATTTCTACCACATTTCATAATATTGCGAACGCTAATTATATATGGAAATTCCTGGAATGGAAACCGAGATGAATGAGAAAACCTGAGGATTGTATTTGAGAATATTCAGCAGTGAATCAATAAAACATGATGATAATGATGATTACACACGGAAAAGAGGGTAATATATTTGCGCTGCAACAGTGAAGTAATCTAGATTTTATTATAGATTTTGCGATAAACCAGAATTGGAATGTCTGCAAGTCGTTTTCTTTGATTATAGATTCTTTGACAACTTATTACACCTTAATTTTAGTACAAATAAATAAGTTCTAACAGTATACTGTGTTTAAAAGTAATCTATCTGTATCTGTGTGTAATAAAGTAAATAAATCATGTTTTGATTTGTTATAAATTGAACATGTATTAAGCAAACCATTGAAAAGGTGAGCGTACTACTTTAATAAAAAAAACCATTGCAAAACAATGAGTGATGGAAAAAACCTTGATGGAAAAAAAAAGTTGGAGCCTTCATAGCAACAGCATAAGGGTTCTGCGAACTGACGCCCGCGAGGGACGGGTCGAGAGACCAACCGCATAAGAATGCCCCAAGGTTGTGAAAGTGGACCCCCGTCAGCAAGATGCAGTTCTGATCGGGTATGCCCACTGTACTGTCGCGTCCAACTGGTGAAAGACAAACAAACAAACCATCGACTTTAATATTTTTATAACTTAAAATTTAACCTGACTCAAAAATGGATAAGTGTAATAAATAAAACTGCCTCAAAATTTTTAGCAAATTTCTTTGTTATAGATAAAAAAAAACGTCAAACTGTTCAAAGAGAGTAATGAAATACATTATATACTTATATTACAATATAAAGGTAAGTGATAGCAAAATTATTGTTCATAGCTTTAAGTTAATATTGTTATAAATTTATATATAGTAATACTACAGAATTTTAAATAATTACTATCTGTATATCAAAATTTTAAGCATTGAACAGAAATGAAAAACAAATTGAATCTTTGAAAAATTTGTGTTATTTCCTTTAAACATTGGTCTCATAAAAGTAATAATTTATTTTAACATATTCATAGTTTTGAATTAAAAGTATCAATTGGTTTATGTTTTAGCCATTAGATAAATAATGCTAGCTATTGTTATAGCTTTTATCAAAATTATATTTTTAAAATGTACATTTTAATTTATTATTATAATTTAAGTCATAATTATTACTTTTAACATTAACTAAGGCATTTTACTTTTCTAATACTAAGATAAAATTAAACCCCGTTTGAGCAATGAACTATCAAACAGTGGAACGTTGCAAATCAAGTTAGCTATTTTAGAACCACTTGTGCGGTTCCAACGGTTAAAGTATTAAAAGTTATTTGCCGTCTACATGAGTATAAGCTAGAAATGATTATACACGTAATGAAGTCGACGAACCGCCTTCATCTAAAAATAGTGTTCTTACTAACTCCTTCTTACTTTTATTTTCATTAATAATCTTAGATCTAAAGGGTGGATCATAAATGACCATAGATTATTATTATTTATGAAATAGACTTGATCTGAAATTCAAGTAATTTATACAGATCACTCCGTAAATGGTAAAGAGTACTTGTCAAATTATTAAGGATCTAGTATGTGAAACTGTTATGAGCAATAATTTGTCATGTTCGATGAACCCTACAACGATCTCAAACTTTATGTATTATTACTTATTTTATTAGAAACCATGAACTCTTTAATAACCTAGTCAAGGTTTCGGGTCAACAGACCCTCTTATTATCCGACTTTAAAATACTTTTCAATTTTAAAATTTAATAGTTCTCCTGCAGTATACTTGAATCTGTTGAGACTATGAATAGAATAATGTTAGATCTTGAGGAAAAGGCAAGAACTTTATTCAAAGAATCGAAAAAGGTTTTATTAATCAATAAATAATATTTTTTTATATTTAAAAATTAAACGAGATTTTTTTTCTGTTAAAAGCAGCGTGGTATAATTGAGACAGAATCGAAATATGCTTTATACGAACAATGAAATATTTTTTAATTTGGAATAGGATTACTTTTTCTGTTAAGAGTAGCGTTTTATAATTAAGACAGAATCGAAATATGTTTTATGTAAACAATGAAATATTTTGAAATTCAGAATAAGATTGTTTTTCTGTTAAGAGAAGCGTTTAATAATCAAGACAGAATCAAAATACGTTTTATGTGGACAATGAAATATTTTTAAATTTGCATTGAGATTAGGTTGTTCTGTTAATAGCAGCGTTGTAAATTTGGGACGAGAGTATTTCTTTATAAGCGAATCGTTCCAGCATCGGGTGGTAAGTTCTAGAATCCGGACAGCAGACGGTCACAAGACGCGGCAGAGAGGTGCGCGGCGCGCGATGCGCCCGGCCCGGTTTTCTATACTTACACTAACAAATTTATCTCTAACTGTTAATATACGTGAATAAACAGTACCGGCGATATTACGCAATGGAATTTTTTTCCAGATTTTCGAAGCGATTCCACTGGGTAATTAAATTTTATCGGTTGCCATGAGACTCTGAATCCGATCTTTCCAAGGAATTCCTAGGTAGTTGCGCGATCAATAGACATTATACCTGATAAATTAAATACACTTCCGTTGAATTAGTCACGAGGCAATGGCAAACAATGAACCTTGTCCTTACCACTTTGCTGATGGTCGGTCCTGTTGTTAGAGACAGTCTTGATAGGATCCTACACAACTTATATTTCTGTCGCTAAACATGACTGAGTTCCGATTTTAAGGTCGATTGGATAACCTAGTAATTTCACTAGTCAGAACGTTAGAATTTGGTCTAGTCACCTTAACATTTTAAATCTAATGGCGACGAGTCACAATGTCGTTTTGTGTATATCATCCTAACTAACGCTACGTTGTTATGAACAGACGTACCATTAACCAAGGTCAAAAAAAAGTCAATGCAAAGTTAAATGAAAGTCTTGAGAACTATAGTTAAAAGGTTTACACAGTATTCCATTAAGCTCGTCATCCTAAAGCATTAGGTTGTAAATAGTCTTATTAAACCAATAGCTTTACTAACTACAGTTCCCTCACAGAACAACATATTCGCACAGAACCGCCTACCTGAAGAATTTGATCAGGAAATGACTGAAATTCCTTAAATTTAACAAAGGAAACACAATGAACACATACAAATTGACAACAAAGACGTAATAATAAATTCTTATGCTATTTTTAGAGTTCGCGAGACAACAAGAGCAAATATATCTGTGTAAACAGCACATCATCAGATGTTTGTTGTAACAAATACACTGCCTCCCATGACGGAGCTGAAAGATTATGACGTATTCTATATGAGATATAAAAGAGAAATTTTCCGCAACACCAAGTTATTGACGAGGAATCCGCAGACGCAGCAGCCGGCGCCCAGATTACACAAATATACCGTTTTCTGATTACACTATTAATTAGAAAAAAATATTTGAATTCATTAAAACAAAGGTAAGGGTGAACATGTTATTAGGTTAAGGTAAATTAAGGTACCATCAACCCGCACTTGACTAGTGTAGTGTATAAAGCCCTATCTCCTGTGAGAAATGAAAGGAAATATAAAGAGAGTTTATTATTTTTAATGTATTGATTTAAAAAATAACATATATTGGAGCTGAAATAAAAAAAAAATTAAGCAGTTTATAATCCTATTACTAATATCATATAATAATCAAGAAACGCACCAAGTTCCTATTAAAACTGAGTTTTTTGGGTCAGATGTTAAAATGTCTTATTTATGAAGATTAAAATATTTTTCTCAAAGTTTCAAAACATCAACTTACATCAAAAAACAGTATCCTCTATTAAGTTATTTGTATTGGACGGACACGTAAAGGGTCGATAAAAATTACTAGAGATCTATTACTTCTTATTCTGTTGTTAAAAGGGAGGTACTCATTCAAATCTGTCTTCACGTGAAGACTTCACCGCGAAAGGATTTTTATATAAACAATTCAATCACTAAATCCATATTTTTACTGTAATCCGCAAAATTTTCAAATACAGTAGAAAAAAATCAAAATAACTCTTAAAAACCTGATAGCAAATTACAATATAGATGAAAGACCCGAATTTAAAACAGCCAAAAACAAAACTAAATTAATTTCATATGAACAAACAAAGTTATTTAAAAGTTACCTAGTTAATAAATCCTTATTTAAATTGACCTAAAACAAAATCTCATTAAAAGAGATTGACAAGAGAACATTGACTTTAGTAATATTTTTCCCTTTCGTTAAAAGCCTGTATGGATTTAAAATCGAATATATTATCTCTAATATAATATGCAGTATAAGCTTGCAATATAATATGTAAAATATCATATATGTACTTCATAAGAAGGTGCAGCTTCGTTGGTATCCTCGTGAATGCAGCAGGCTGGGCAAACTTGACACAAATCCAAGTAGGCCCGGCCCGCCTCGCTTAATAACTTACTAGTATTACAACCTCGCTGTTACTTAAGTTTTCATTTTAAAGTTTTATATTCATGTATACTCTGACACCGTATTATTATTTCGTTTTTTTTTATACAAAATTCCAACCACTTAACCTGAATTTTACTTCATGTTAAGTTATAATGAAGTGGATAATGAATGCTCGACCAGAATACTCCAGCTATCATGTAATGATAACCGGAATACATCGATACTGTTATGATAGTATATTTACAATATAATTGTGTTATGAAACCACGGAATCGAATATAGGACTTCCGTTTTGTAAAACAAGGGTATTGACAATTACGTAGGAAATTAAATTGTTCGACTATTGTTAAATAATATGTTGTTTGTGTTGTCTATAAGTAGGTACCACCGCTGCTCTTATTTCTACCGCGAAAAAGTAATCTGCAAAAATTACTGTGTGCTAAAAACTAGTGAAATTACTGGGGTAACGAGACTTACCGCCTTAAGTGTCAAGGCGACGAGCATAATATAGTGCTGTGTATACCATCTTAACTATCACCTTGTTATGGGCAAAGGTATCACTTATCATCAAGTGAACACCTTGCTAGTTGCTTCAAATAAAAACAATATTCTTTCAAAATTTTGCGATATTAGTACGGAATTTTCTGTTTACTGTTATTTCAAAAGATATCTATGATAATTAAACAAATATTTGCTCTGATATTACTGAACATAATTATTTACGTAATTGTAATAATTTTTATATATTTAAAAAATCATACAAATTGTTAGAAAGGTTACGTAACTCAAATTAACAATAGAGTTGCTTTGTTTGTTTCCAAAATACTTCCTTAAAGTGTTTAACTTAGTTATAATTATATTATAATATTATACATAAATTATTAAGATCTAAAACAGTTCATTTTTCTGAGATATTAGTTGATAAACCTAAACACAACAACACCTTATTAATTTAAGAAGAATCAATATCAAGAAAAACTGATAATGAACTGAGTATTGTAATTTCCATCTATCTGCATTTGCATTGCTTTCTTTGAAATCTATTAAACAATTAGTAAATTAATTTTCTATTAGTATCCGTATAATGTAATTCTAATTGTTTTCAGTTTGTGATACCAAAATGGGCGTTAAGGTGAGGAATCACAAAGCATTTGATTCGGAGAAGTCCAAGTCTATAGACGCAGGGACCATTGAAGAAGCTTTGACAGCAACGGGTAAGAGTTTTATGCTATTTCTTAAGCTGTAGTGTTGTAAGTCCAGGTTAATAGGTTCCAAACCAATTTGCTAACATTGCTTTAATCCAGTCTGAAGGATGCTCGAAAGTTTATGAGCGTAATGTGATGTAGTGTCATCAGTTATCAGCAGGTGAAATCTTTGTTTAATATTATATAGAACGGAAATACATATCATAAAGTCCATGTTAAACTATTTATCAATGTACTAAAAAATATAATGATTTTTTTATTACTGTTTTTAAAAAAGGCAAAGTTTTTAAATATTTGACCATTGATCGCAAATTTGGCGTTATATTTTTATTTAGGATATCGACTGTAAAATCTGCGAAAAGATATCCATTAGAGAGAAGGGAGTTAGGTGTCATTACCGTTTGGAGAGAACGCGGGATCTTCGTTAGAAACCCAAGTCCTGCTTCTGTAACGTGATCGGAAAGCTACATGACAGTTCTATATAGTCCCCAGGATCCTTAAGGGTACTATAATAATAGCTGAAGACCACGTTCAGCCCTCATCATTCTTCGCCGTACGTCATAATCTACGCCAAATTTTCACACTTGCCGCGCCAAAATAGCAAGCGTTTCAGCAGCTTTAACTCTATTAAAAATAACCATGTAAATATTACAATTAAAAAAAACATAGTCTCTTTTACTATTAGCTGGTTAAATGTTAAACAAATTTTATAACAATGATTATCATTTGAAAGTGTGATAAGGACAAACGATTACTATTACATTATAACCTAGATACATGCAAACGTACTGTTTATATAAAATGAAATACAAATGTATGCGAATTTGGGTGCCTCCGTAGTGTCATTATCAGTACAGTCTCTAGTTCAATTCGGGAGTCACATGAGAAGTTTGATTTATTGCTTTTTCAAATTGTATTCCATGTGTCAACTTATGAGAGCATTGACTATCAACATACTTATAACTTAATATCATGAAATTAAAATCAGGAGTTAGACAGTCATAGATATAAGAAAAATGATTAATAAACTAGGAAAAGTTAAATTTTTAATAAATGATATAATCGGTGTATCTACAATTAGATAATGTTTTATCTAATCGGTAAGGTCACTTTTTATTTACACAATGAAGCGACGAGACGGTTAAGACGTTCACCTGGTGGTAGGTTATACGCTTCACTATAACAAAAATGCGCTATTAAGATCGCTGCATCACATTTGGATGGTAATTATCTTTACCGCAGTAAATTCTCCAATTTCATAAACATTGCACACTACTGTTTAGAGGATACACGCAGTCATGGACCTTACTAAGAAGGTCTAGGTGGGTAGATGATACTGCTAATACGGAACCTTGTAGTACGAAAGTCCCTGGTTCATTCCCGAGGTCTCGTGTAATCAACATATGAGGAGCAGAATATTCTGGGCATTTCACTATCTATGACCTCATTCACAAAATCCTACATTCTCGCAGTTTGCTTTATCTTAAAAATGGGTAATACACCTTCACCTTTTTCCATCAACATAACAGTACTAAGAGTTCTTCTATTTCAGGTTTCGGCAAATATAACTTTGGTCTACTGTTGATATGCAGCTGGACACTTCAAGCGATGGGCATGGATCTGTTCGGCACCAGTTTCGTGGTGGCAGCGGCCGTCTGCGATCTTCAGCTGACGATGCAGCAACGAGCGCTACTTACGGCCATGCCTCTTGTTGGTGAGTAGTTCCGTTGATTTCTTTTCCTTATACTACAATATTAAATAATAATTGTGTAATATTGGTAATAATAATCTATTGGTATTATTTTACAGGTGTAGTAGCCGGGGCTCAGCTTTGGGGCTACATCTCCGATACGAAGGGTCGCCGTCTGACCTTGGTGTTGTCCATGTCGATCGGCTTCGTGTTCGCAGCGCTTAGCAGTTTCTCACCTGACTGGAAGACCATGGCAGTGCTCAAATTAATCTCTTCTACTTTGTAAGTGTAGATTTTATTATAAATAATACAGCAGAAGAGTAGGCGGTCTCACACAATACTCGCAGGATTCGAGCCAATCTCACCTGCTCGTGGTGCATCCTACTTATCGACAAACGAGTTCTGGCTCCCCACCAACCGGTGTTGGGCCAGCGTGTTGGGAGGCAACCCAAATCATTCCACTTTTAGGGAGGCCTATATACAGTAGAGGCCTATATGCGTCCATCGGTTTATGAAGGAAAAAATAACAGGGACCAGTAGAAAATTAATAGGAATACATCGAATCTATTGTTAAGAATGGCACTTATCTTTCTCTTTCTTAAATAATCACTTCTTTTAAACTAGAAACTAAATAAATGCAAAATTTTACAACTCCTGCTCCTTAAGTGAGTGACATTTAAGAACATCTATATAGCAACTCTAACCTTGAATATTTAAAAAGAATACTAAGACCAACAATCTAAGAATAAACATAGATTTTTCATGCGACCTACACCAACTTACTGCGCTCGCCAACTAATGGCAATTATAATAGGAAAGACTTTGAATAGACTGAAATTATGGTGATAACATAATAGACTTCTATTTTTATATTTACATTTAGAATTTATTTTGCATATTTAATTATCAAACCAGCTATTTTTAGTTGTGTTAATTTAGTAAAATCGCATTTAATTCCGCGCAGCTTATGTGCTAAAAATAACTAAAACTAAAATAAATGCCAGGGAGCTGCTCCCGCAATCAAAACTTTACACAAAGTAAATGATAAAGATGAGACAATCGCGACGTAACAGTAAACATCTTATAGTAATGGTACGAGTAAATATCTTGTGAGATTATATCACAATTAAAGAATACACGAAGTAAGTACTGGTAATATTTTATGACGAAACATGGTTTTGAACTAGAGCATCACCTGATGGTAATCAATGATTGGCTATTATAATTTGATGCTAATTGTGGTGTTTACACAACCATACGCTAAATAGTAATTTCAATTGATCAAATCGTGTGCTATTAAAATCAAAATGGCTAAAGAGATCGGCCACTATTGCGGAGATTTTAATTTAACGTTGTATAGCATGTTGCTGATTTAATGAGAGGTGTTCGGAGGATGCTTAGGTCCAGCAGAATATGTTTAGAGGCTAATGATGACTTAATAAAAGAATATAATATACAATACCGAGGCTTATGTTCAACAGTGGACTGCCGCGGGCTGTTTATAATAATGATGATGATATCGCATACTAATTTAAAACCTTTGCTACGTATCAATTTGGAGGCGCTGAACTTCCTAAAATTACAGATTTAACGACACTTAATGTTTTAAATCTTAGAGCAAAATATGATCGACATCAACGTTTTTAAAACAGTATGAAGATACTGTTTTAAATATATGTTTCCATAGAGAAACAAAGAATTGTATCTACATTACTGTTTTCCTTAATCAAAAGATTGAACATGCAATTCTGTTCTTTGTTCAAAGTTCGGTTTAACTCTGTATCAGACCTTATCATAATCACTTACGATAAATTTTGTTATAATTATAGATTTAATGATATAGATATATTTTCGCATTTATGACAACAATACAGACATAGGAATATCTAATATTACAAGGCCACGATAATTCAGATTATGGTTCACGTGTTAAGTCACGAAGAGCGCGGGTTTGATTTCCACTGAGATAAAGCTTTCTGTACAATATCGTGAAGATACCAATGTATTCCAAAAGCAATAACTTTCAGCAAGCGTTGCGTATAAATAATGTTGCCATTATCTATAGAGAGAAAATCCTAAATATCGATAGAGAGAACAAAACCATATAATGCCTCGTAATTATTTAAATATATTTTACTTAATTAATAACTACTGGTGGTGCGTCTCTTTTGGCGAGACTGTCTTGGTAGTTACCACTGCAGCTCTTATTAATACTGCCAAATTATAACGTGCAAACATTACTGTGTTCCGGTTTGAACGGGTTTGTATGCTAGTGAAATTACTCTGGTAATGAGATTTAGTACGTTACGCCTCAAGGCGACGAGCGCAATGTGGTGCGTTGTATACCATCTTAACTAACGACATGTTATTTCAGGAGGACGTATCAGTTCCACTCGTTTTACGTCCCGCTCGAAAGAGCTACTTATTTTATACATAAATTACTGTAAGTCTTAATCTATATTTTTTTATGGCTCTATTGTAAAAATGAATCCTGATAGTCCTCTCCGTCATACGCCAACAGCCAGATAACGTGTTATCAGCAACAGTAATTATTTAATTGGTTAAAACAAACACGGGCATCGTGAACGAGGAGTTTATCATCTCCAACTAGAAATAGTTAAAACTAGAAAACTTTATATTTTTATCCGACACAAGAAAATGAAATATTAAACTAGTTAATAAGAATTTCATACATTCACTTGTGATAATATTAGCTAATTAATTTTACTAACTACAACGCCCTTTAACTGGAACACAGTAATATTTACACAGTACTGTTTGTAGGCTGCAATAGAAACTGTGTGTGCAATAGAAACTACCTAGATCGTCTCCGGCAATAGAAATATACCGCCAGTGAATATTTCTTAATAAGAAAGATATTTTTTATGTTGTGTAACATGTTTTTAACTTCAATGAATGTGTGGTAACTGCCAACTTGCACTTGGTAAGTGTGGTGGCCTCTCGTAAGAAGGTCTGAACTCCCAGAAGTGGGAACATTGAGGACAGTTTTCTATACTCGTTAGTGTGTCGAATATAATATTTTTTTTTTGGATTTTTTAGAAATATTACTATGTACTAGTTTGAAAGACCGTGCATATAGTAAATTTTCTAGAATGATGAAATTTGGTCTTCATTGTTTATGTCGTACATTTGTTATATCAACATATTGTTACGAGCGTTAGTCACAACACCTTTGAAATTTTATCATTCACTTTATTGTCGATGCTGTCACAAATCTTTTTTCTGACGTCTCTAACGTCATTTTTTAAGCATCAATAGATGACGACGCGACAATATGGTCCTTTTCGTGGTCTTAATTATTAGAAAATTCCTTAAAAGACTGGTTGTTTTGGTTGCAGCACCTCGGCGAGTAATTCTGGGGCATACACTCTGCTCGGCGAGAGCTGCCCAGAACGAGCCCGGGGACGGTCAATGCTTCTCTGCACCTGCTCCCTCATGTGCTCCCAAGCCGTAGTCGCTGGTAAGATCCATTGCCACCAAAACCTTACTTAAGGCCAAGCCTATAGAACCAAAGCATATTACTACGGTATAATTTAATGTTGTTTATCCTAGAAATCAATGCCTCATATAATGCTGTGTATGGAGATTGATTCAATCCTAGGGTCATTTTGGAGTTAAATTTTGTTTTTACTAACCACCATTCTCATATTGTATATCTATTTCGAGAACAGTAATAGCTTTGCCACCCACGGCCTCATTATCAATCAACACCAAATGAAATTGAGGTCAAGTGTTATCAAAAAAGTTATCAAGAAAGTCTAATTCATAACATTTTGTTATACTAATTTTGCATGGAATTCATATGAACATAAACGGTAGATATTTTCGTTTATAAATTATTTTAAGTTAACAATTATAGTCAAAACATCAATTAATGGTATTTATAAAAAAAATATATTTTGTTAACCCAAAAAGCTACCATTATACACCGGGAATAAGAATTCGCCTCTCTCACTACCGATCAAACAAAAAACAAAAGTGAAATGAACAAATTTTGGATTCCGTAGTTATAATAAATATATATAATGATCACACGCATAAGGTTACGTAAACAGTGGTTTACTGGCAATGCGCTAATAAATACGAAAACAAATTTACTTAAGTTTTAGTGCACAGATAAAGCAATTATCAAATTTTAACTATTTTTATAATTCCTAATTTTCCATTTGGAAAATATCCTATTAATAAGCGATTTACAAATTTCATTCAGGAATATCATCCGACCTATTGTTATGGGCTGCCATTTCACAATCACGTGAAAGCCCTAACAAAGATTTACTTTTTTTGGTATAGATAAAAATAGATGTTTATTCAATAGATGTTATATGTAAATTATTTACATAAATAGTAGTTCGTACATCAAATGCATTTTCACTCTGTTCTGTTATTGTAAATGACTTTACAAATTGGCCCTGCCCTTTATAAATTCTCAGATAAAAAGAAAAATGTTGCTTGCTTTATAATATGGTGTTCACTGTTTTGGTATCTGAGCTACATGAATGTTTTTATGATTTTCACGAATCCACTTGACCATCTCTCCTATTAACCTCCCTACCATAAAAAGATTATTTTGCTTTTGCAACCATATATAGGAATCAGTGTAGATTCCTGGAGTAAGCTTCACAGCCATCATCCTCATTGTCACTGATAATCATATGGTATTATATGAATGAAATAAAAATATATATAAAATCTATACTATTTCAATCTTCAGTATTCGCCTACCCCATTCTGCCATTGAACTTCGTGTACTGGATCGACTTCCTGGGTATCACGTACCGACCGTGGCGGCTGCTGGCGCTGGTGATGTCCCTGCCGTGCGCGGCGACGGCCTGCCTACTCCAATTCTTCCACGAGAGCCCCAAGTTCCTAGCAGCCAGGGGCCGCGCTGACCAAGCACTAGAAGTCCTGAAAAGTATATATGCCACTAACACCGGAAATCTCCCTAACAACTTCCCTGTAAGTAATCATTTAAAGTTATAAATATACTCGTATATCCAAAATTTTCAAGGCTTTGATCTTTTCGATCCTGTCTCCATAGCATATCCTGATCCGATCTCAGGGTCACATTTATTGGAAGTTTGATTAATTGTGGGGATTTTCCTAATTGGTCCGGCTATTTATCATCCTTATATTTAGATCTACTACCATAACAGCATCACTTTGTTCCAGTGGTCAACATATAAGACCTAAGTTGACCATCGACAGTCTTTTTATACTGACTAACATTTGATACTGAAAAAAAAACGTCTGTAATATTCTCTCTACTGACAATTCTTACTTTCTCATTTCATCTTGAGCATCTGTCTTGTTCATTAGATCATAACACTGCTGCTAGACGAAGATCACACAAAGTTGAGAGAGGAGTCGTTCTTGAAGACGATGTGGGAACAAACCGTGGCTCTCTTCCGTCCGCCGCTGCTCAAGGAAACTCTGAGACTCTTCTACCTCGTAACCGTCATCTACATGACGTTAGTTTACATTCATAAACATTTTATAAAACAATATCAAATTATATTTGTTACTCTTGGTATATAATTATACTACGTAACTAAAACTAAGTTATAAATATCTTTATTTAAACGACAATGTCCGTCCGTC
>DWLS01003395.1:0-15817 GCA_018246255.1 Pachliopta kotzebuea | reverse complement strand
TAACATAAGCAATAAGTCAATATTTTTAGTGAGAAGGATGAACCTGATGCTTTAATAATAAATTATCAACATTTAGCGTCTATGGACCCCCAAATTTTTTTTCGCTGACGTAAACCCCTTGCAGGTTGTCATAGACTCCTAGAGGTCGATATAGACCACTTTGGGAATCACTGGTTTATACTGTATTAAAAATTGCAACTAAGTAACCACGATTTAATGATATATCAAAAGAGAATGATATATGTTACAAATCCGTCTACTTGTTTATCGAAGATTCGTTAAAGCTTTGACTTAATTATCACTTGATAATAACTGATGCGGTAAGTAGTGAAGTTCTCACTCAGAATGCAGTGATTCATATGATGACAGTTACAATATAGCAATACTTGATCGTGGGTGATACATTTGTCCATAATAAAACGGCGTTGGTTAAGTTGGTATAAGTTACTCCATATATACACGTTACTCCAGTAATTTCACTAACTGATAATCCTATTCAAATTAGACCACAGTAATATTTCCACAATACTATTTGGCAGTAGAAATATGATTGCCTAGACTGACTGAATTAAAATTAGTAACTTTAAATGGCAAGTAACTTACTATACAATTCTTTTAAAGTGATCAAGATTTAAGAGGAAATAACTTGACGGGGTTAATTAAACAAAAACCCAGCAGGGAAGAGTTCGCAACGAATTGTATTTATTTTGTTATCGCGATACAAAAAGTGTATTGATCTAATTTAAACAATCAGTCCGCTATAAATTAAGAGGGCGCTTCGGTACTTTCAGTTCGGGTATATTTAAAAGTATCGGCAAATAAAATGAAAAAAAATTGCATTCGCGTGCGGCGAAATTTATTATTCAATCCGAATTGGTGGAATCAATTTACGCGTACGTAAATTGATGTAGCCCCAGCGAGCAGTGTTACTGAGAGCTTAAAAACTTCATCTATTCATCATCAGTCGATAGAAGTCTACTGGACAGACCATGATCTAAAGCTCTTCCTTCATTTAATGCTTTATCAATTTATTAAGAGACGGACACCGAGAAAATATCAGCTAATTTAAAGTAGTGATAAAATCAATTAAGAATTGTGACGATGTATGGAAGAATGAAAAAGCGAATGAAGACAAGAATAATGTAATGACATACAAGATATGAAAAAATAAAAAAAGTATAAAAGGGAAAACAATTTAAAAAAACCAACCTGGTTCTACTTAACACATTCACTGCTTTCGAAATAATCGAAAGCGATATTTGGGATCAATTTTTTTAAGGCAAATTTTGATTAAGTTGATAGAAATATTTAAAGATATAGATAAATGTATATGGTTATTACTATTATTTTAATAAGTAAGTTAACTATAATGTCAGAGTGACCGCTTAATACAACGTACAATCGCTTTAAACACCGGTGGCTTACTGACTGCTAGAAGATGAACGATCCGCTCGCTCGGATCCGAGTGAGAGAACGAATATGTATAAGAATAAACTCTGCCTCTATGTAACGCCGTTCCTCTCACTGTCAATATTGCTATATATCTATATAGGATCTATATACAGATATACAGATTATGGACAACTTCCGGTTGGTCGACCGGAACCGGAAGTACATAAACAAATATTTCTTGACGAGGAACACTTAATCCAATAAAGATATCAAAATTATGCACCGTTAAGGTACTTGATGACTTTTGATCTCACTTCCGGTTGGTCGGTTATACCGGAAGTACATATAAATAGTAGTATTTATTAGACATATGTATAACAATAATGTTAAAATTATGCTTAGTTATGGTACTGACGGCTCCTCTACCAATTGTCCGATTAGAACCGGATATGGCTGAGGACCATCTCCGTGCCCATCTCAATATTAATGCCAAGTTTCATTTTGGTCGACCTTACTGTTTGGCCAAGACGCGACCACAACGAAATTGAGACACACACTTGACTAACTCATCTCTTCTCTACGTATCTCTTATTATTTCTTTTGTAGGGAGTAGTTAAGTTTTACTATAGTGTGATATTGATTGTATACAGGAATTTTGCATTCACATCGACTTCTAACAACGAATAAGCTTTCTTAAAGCTCCCGAAGTATGTGAACGTTTCAAAGGTAAACTGTACGGAAGTAGACAGAGGTAGACTAAGTTTCCCTTCTGTGATTACCGAGGAATTATTTTTGAATATTTAACATTGAATCGCGTGCTCTGATATTGTTCGACACAATAGTCGGGAGCAATCCAGTGATATTCTATCAAAGAAATGTAGACTCTATTTATAATAACATAAAGTATAATTTACGTATATCCATATTGATATTGATTTGACTAGCTGTATAGATAATCGTTTCGATTTCGGACCTAATCGTTCATGTAATACGATTGAATATCGCATGAGGATTTTCCGGGGAAGTGATTTTTTAAAATCCCGAAAGAAAACTCCTCGAGCGCAGTACGCGTATCAGTTTGGGTATTATCTCTTGCTTTTTGCCATTTAAAATTCAAAGCGAATATTATCAGGTTACGTTCATGCGGCGGTAATGCGGAGTTACACTTGGTAATTCAACATATTCAGGGATTTTTTTTCATATTATTCAACACACCATCGATACAGGTTCACGTAAATCACTTACCAGTAACATATCGCTGGTTAAAATGATACACACTGCACTACATTGCACTAGCCTAGAGACAACTTTTAAGTCTCGTTACCTTAGTAATTTCACTATCATACATTGCACTCGCCTAGAGACAACTGTTAAGTCTCGTTACCTCAGTAATTTCACTATCATACCCTTCAAACCGGAACACAGTAACAAAAGGTTTATCCGCTTTTAGTGATGATTGTTTTAGTATTGAGCTCGTGTCCTTGGAGCTTTTTATCTTGTTACCTATACCTATGTAACTTCAATAGTTAGAGCTTTCCAACTGCACCACAGTAAAGTTAGATTTATACGATTTGCCTTTAGTAATAAGATCTGCTCCGTTAACTCTCCAATCTAGACCGTCTCAGGAATAATTTAGACATTAAATCATTCTGTTTGGCGTTGTGTTTCGGTTAGTAAAGTCGCAGTAAAGATTTAATGTTTTACCCTTACTGCTGGACTTGAGATGTTGTTCATGGTTAACTTATTCAGCATCATATCATCACTGATAGCAGTAAGGCAGTCATCTGATGGTAAATGATAAGCTTGTTAATAACGTGGTTAAGTTAGTAACACTGCGCTCCTCAGCTTGAGAAGCAAAGTTCCTGTTTGAAGGATTCTGTATAATAGTGAAATTACTGTGGTAACGAGACTTAAGGGTCAAGACGTTCACCTAAAGGTAAGTGATACGCTTAGCCATAACATAGCGCTGATTAAGATGATATACAGAGCACCACGTTGCGCTCGTCGCTTCTAGACGTAAAGTTTCGATACTTCAATAATTTCATTAGCATACAGCACCTTTCAAACTGGATCGCAGTAATGATTTTACATTACTACTTAGCGGTTGCTATAGGACCTGCAGTACCTACTCCGTCGGTTTTCATCAACTGGAACCTACCACTAGTACATCAAAATCAGCATGATAACCACCTTCCATACTTTTACTCCACTTCTTAGCTGAATACTGCGGAGGTACAACCACAGGTTTTTTTATACCACTAAGATGGCAAACATACGGTCTGATGGTAAGCAGTTACCGTAGCCTATAGACGGCTGCAGCACCAGAAGCACCACTAGCGTGTTATCGGAATTATACGTTGGCCATATGGAAGTAACTGGGTGGTTTCTTTTAAGTGTTCCCCTTCGTGTTGTGGGTAAGAATCTATTTGATTCTTTTTTCTTATTGTTTAATTTTTCTCTTCCTCTATTTCTTTTCTCTAACTTGTACACTCCCATTCTACAGTTTTCCCATCATTCTATCCTTACTACCTCTCGTTTGTCCTCCTACTCCCAGACCAGAAATTCGTCGCATTTATACAATTGTATTGTGCTAATTAATCTTTTACATCATATTTCTTTATACTTCTATTTCTTTCTAAGTTTTTATTTGCTTATAATAAATTTTTAACGTTTATTTTACACTTTTCTGTTAGTTCTTTTTGCAATTTTGTTATACATTAAGGTCTTGTCGTATTTTATTCCGTTACCTTTCTTATTACTCCTTGGAAATATTTCAATTTCAAAAATATGCGGTGACTTTCGTCTTCTCTCATCAGGTAGGGGATGTAACAGTAATTGGGTGTTTTGTGGTGTTAATTATTTACATGTTCCAAAACAAACAGCCATAGGTCACCACAATCGGAGCTGGTCAGCGGGACATCTGTTAAGTGAATTAATTATTCAGTGCTGTACACATCGATTATACTGTCATTATAATTGCCTTTATTAATGCATGAAGCACGGCCGTTAATAATGAAGAGCGCGACGGTCAGTTTTAATAATTTAACTGTAAAATGTGGGCATGTTAAAAACGCGGTTAGCGAGATCCGTTAGTTAACAAACGGAGCCTGGCGGGGTGTGTGTGAATTGTTATCTAATTGGCTTTATTAGGGCCCGTTGTCCGCGTCAGGACACGGGGTCTGTAATTACCGTTACAGTGGGCGACGCGACATTTTAAAACACTTCAGTAATCGTTATAGGTTCATATTTATGGTACATTAGCCTATACGGTGCAGTGGTTAAACACTTGCCTTTTGAAGAACTCCATGTTAAAAATCCGAAACCGAGTTTGGTTCGGACTTTCAGAAATATCTATACAAATCTCAGATTTTCCCGCAGATGTCATCAAAGACATGTCTTTCCCGCGATATCCCTGATATCGAAAATAATATAGGTGTTAGGGATTCCGCACAACAACTCACGGGACCCTAGCTAATCTCACCTGCTAGTAGTGAGGTCTAGTAATCAACAAACGAGGCTCTGGATTCCATCAAACTACTTTGCGAATCTCTCTGTTATTAGGAGAGACATATGACCATGAGATGAGATCTATGGGTTGATGAAACTTTCTCACTACTAACACCTTATCCTTTTTTGCAAGCGAAGCGTTCACGTGATGGTAAGTGATAAGCTTGCCCATAACATACCGCTGGTTGAAATCGACACAGCGCCACGTTGTGACATTCGCTTATGCCTAATAGTGGACGTCTATCGGCTGATGATGAGGATGAAAGATGAGACAAAATAAATATCGGAGCTGTAATGAAACGTTTGGCAAACGTTTGGCTAATGTTCGGCAGAATGTAATCAGATCACGCATCGCTACCGTCGCGCAATAATCGACCGACAATTTGGTACGAACGCAAACAGCATCTCTACGAACAATATTGGATTCAAAATTTACGAAACTGTGCTTTACATTGTTCCGAATCACGGGGCAAAGGCCTGCGCCAGTACAGTCGGCGGCGCGGGCTCGGTCACTGCAGATGAACTCTACAGCAAACTTAATATACTCATACATATATTTAAATCATTATTTTTTTACATTAGTTTAGCAACATACAAATATTTTCTATCAATAAATGAAGTACATAAAGCTAATAATAAGTTTCCATATATAACCTAGTACTACGATGACACTACAGACAAACTATGAACAACAAAAAAGGTAAACATAAATGTTAGTAAATGTGGAAAATCTGACAAAAGTACACGGCATTTTGTTTATTATCCATTCAAAAGTCATATATTAAATAATAACAATTCCTTTACCACTCTTATGAGTACGCAACGTACTTGCATAAATACAAAAATATAATTTTACTTAAGGTTTTTTGGAAATATTGCAAGCGCATATGTGTTTGTGTTTAGTTTTTATCTCTAATCTAATAATATATCAGTATACATTACTACATATAAAAAAGAGTAAAACTTCACTGGTAGGTCTCTGTTGTCGATGACTATTAAGGTAAGTACCATCTCATTATCTATTTCTACTGCCAAAAGTCAAATTTTAATTATTATTCAAAATATGAAGAATAGTTCACTTATTGAACGTCACAAATCTACCATTCGGTGGCAAAGCAAAGATTAAGACCTGAGAAGAATGGGTGCAAGGAACTCAAGTTTTTTCTATTACAAAATATCTTAGGTACTGACTCGACTGCAGGAGAATCAGCGCGTTTTATATCCACACATCATTATCAGTCAAAAATCAACACTTATAGTTTAATAATTAATGTATATTCAATTTTATTTTTAAATTTGTAAACTAGCAACTCTATGACAGTTTGTGGGATTTTATCGCAGTCCCATGAAGGTTCCATTTGTAAAGACGAAAATATTCCCAGTTTTTCTTCTATAATCGTATTAAAGTAGGGAGTTAAGTTAAAAATCAATCGTTCATCTATTAAAAAAAGCAGTTGATGGTTAGTATTAGTTTACTGCGTTAGAGTAATAATGTTTTAAAATTGTTTTGTAGTTGGTGCGGTGCGCGCCGGCGACTGTACCGCCGGTAATGGAATTAAAGCGCGTATGTTAATATTTACAGAGCGGTGTTTTGACTATGATAATGTGATGCTGCGGTATGTACCGCCGCGATATGGAGCTCGGCTGCAGCACTAGTTATGGCCCGGCCCTATGGCCTATGAACATTATGTAGCGTATGTGGCTGGAATGATTATTGGACTATCCGCATCCACGGCTATGTCTAATATTAAAGAAGTATATTGTTCAGTTTCATAGTGTTCATTTGATGGAGATAGGATGGAGGAAATGTTAGCTTCATAAATTGTCAGCCGGATAACTTCCACTGCTGGATGTAGGCCTCCCTCAATGATCTTAGATCTCTTCACCATATCATTAGTCCAATTTGTATAGGCTCTACCAATACTATGTTTCGGTTTGTGGCTGTGACTATACGACCTTACCACCAAATCGGGCTTCAGTCCTTCAAGCGTTGTCTCCTGCTCATTGTCACTTAAGTCTAGCAATCTCTTTAGCTATGTCGGTGACCTTAGTACTCCTTGAACTTTCCTCACTTTTGATTGGATCACGCAATGTAACCCTGGGTATAGTCCTCTCCATTGACTTCGAGCTTTTTCGGGGCCCAAGTAAACGACCACGTTTTACATAGGTCATCAATTCTGTAAGACAAGCTTTTTATCGAACCTTTTTCATTAGTGGCAACTGTAAGAATTAAACTAAATGAAACTCTTCTTATTGTGATTTTGTAACTTTATTTCTGTTAGTTTTTCTTTTGTCTTTCTCTTTGTTCTGTTCGCGTTGTAATATTTGTCTAATATGTCTTTTATTTGTGAAGACCTTTTATTGGCTATTTTATTGTTTAATATTATACCTACTTTGTGAAAACGGCTGTTGGTCTTCCGCAAAATAAATAAATAAATAAACATGAATTGAAGACCTTCGTCTTTAGACCTCATATCATTAAATACAAATATGTTTTTTTTATTTACTAGTCAATCGTTTTTCTATATTCGACAAGGTGCCGAAAGGAAAGGCATTCATCTGCTGGTAAGTGATATTCTTGCCCATAACTTGACGCTGGTTATTATACAAAGAACCATATTGTGTTCGCCTTGAGATATAAGGTGTTAAGTCTCGTTACCTCAGTAATTTCACTAGCATATCTTCAAACCGGAACACAGTAATGTTCGCACATTACTATTTGGTTGTAATAGGACCGTACCATTCTCATTACCTAAAAATACTTAGAGTTCAATTTGAAGTGCTATTTTCACCTCGTTGCGGTTGCAGTGAAAAATTGTAGGTAATTTAATATAAAGCTAGTAGCAGTGTAAAATTATCCGGTCCGGTTGGACGTGGGTCCGATATAACACGGACCTCTGGGCCGGTGTCCTCTATGGAAGGCATCGTTTAATCTACTCCTAATTACTGGCCGAGGTCCGTTGTTACGGAGTTAATGCGGAACCCGGCAATGGTTTAAACCAACGGATAAACTTACGGTACATTTTGTTTAAATTATAACATTAATAACATTTTAAACCTTCAAGTACATTTGAAACCCTGATGAGTGAAGACGACAATCGTTGGGTATTCTTGAAATACTGTACAGGTTATTGGGGAAACAGTTAAAAGAAATAAAGGGTAGAGAAAAGCTATGGAAATGTATGGTGTATTAAGAAAAAGAGATAGTAAATTTCCCACTTTGTAGAGGAAAATATAAAGTACCTTTAACGAGAGAGATTTTTCATTGATTTGAATAACCAATTACTGATGGCGAGCTTGACTCGTCATTGGAATTAATCTTGTATTCATTTGCTAGTTTTCTTGAATTAAATCTATTGTCAATTTTGCATTGACTATGATTTAGTCAAGTGTGTGTTTGTATGAATTTCGTTGTGGTCGCGCTCTGACCAAACAGTAAGGCTGACCAAAATGAAACTTGGCATTAATATTGAGGTGGGTACGGAGATGGTTCTTACATATATCCGGTTCCGGTCGGCCAACTTGAAGTGGTACCAAAAGTTACTAAGAACCATAACTATGTACATTTTAACATTATTCTTATACAAATATGTTCCTCGTATTAAAATTACTATTTATATATACTTTCGGTATAAACGGCCAACCGGAAGTGCGACCAAAGGTTACTAAGTACTTTAATGGTGTATATTATTGATATATTTATTGAAGTAAATGTATTCTTCGTCAAAAACAATTTTTTTTATGCACTTCCGGTTCTGTTCGACCAACCGGAAGTTGTCCAAAATCTGTATACCGTATATAAATCCTACATAGATATATCGCAATATCGACAGTCACAGGAACTGCGTTACACAGACACTTTATATTAAAATGTAGAGTTTATTTACTTTATATTAAAATGAATGGATTCATTCATTATATAACAGTGAAGTTAAATACGTTTAATCTTTTAATAATTGATAAATCTAGACTTAGGTTAAACAGGTTAAAAATATTATTTTTAATATCAATGTTATGTATGACTATAACTGTGAGACGAAGACAGCAATAAGTTAAGTTTCAGCTCTCTCATAAATTTAGTAGGTTAACATTAGTGTGGGTATTCTTTGTTGAATATTGTAATAAAAATGATGTAGTATATTTTAAAGGATATACACGACATAATACTTTTCATAATAGACATAAACAAGGCGGTAGACGCCGCAGTCGGTTATCAAAGTCGGAGGTGCGGAACTCCGAGGAATCCGTCGCAACGCAATCACTACAAGGGAAGCGCATTACACTTTTATAAAAATGACGCTACGTAGCGGTCCCGCCCTCCGGCGAGGTGTTGGGGTTGCAAATAATTTATTTCCTTCCGCAGACAACGCGAGCCGCAGAAAAAGTAACCAAAGTACAGACTCGGAAGGAAGTAGCAGGGGAGGCGATGCGAAATCGAAACTTAGGCCCGGGCTACAGGCGCAAAAGTCAACCGCAACGAATAGTACTTTGATATATGTCTTAAATCACGTGATATTAGTTGGTGTTATACTAACTGCATATACATTCATAAGTTCATTAGACGACTTCCTTGGCAGTTATAGTACTGGTGTTGCCGTTGCCTTCTCAATTCCACAATGCCTTTTAAACCAAGAAGCAGTAGGTTACTATATTACTCGTTTATAGTAGAAATAGGAGCTACTATGTTCAGCAGACGGTCTCCGATTAGATAAACCTTTTTTTAATGATCTTCATTGTCATCTTCATCATCCAATAATGGGGAATTTGGGCCATCTTCCACCACGAAGGTCTAATGCGGATTGGAGAGGAGCAAAAGCCTACATACCTTTCTTGTAAGTCGTATGTCCTCATGACTGAGGGTCGTGGTCATCATGTAATGAACCACACGACGACTTCCTTGTCAGTTATAATGTAGCGGTGTTGGCATTGCCTTCTCCATTCCATGTACTAGTCCGATCGCGGATGGTCTTCACATAGATATGTAGGTTTCCTCACAATGTTCTCCTTCATCATCCGAGTATGTGATATATGGTGTTATACCAACTTCATATAAATTGAAAAATTCATTGCTGTACGCCGGATTCAAACTCGATAATCCCGGAAGGCCGACGTTCAAACCACTAGGCAATCACGACTGCTCCTTCAAAGGAGTATAAATTTGAAACTGCACCGGAGGTTGTCCCGGTTGCCGTATTTAACTTCAAAATAAATTACAATAACTGCATTACCGCGGTAATAATAAATCAGATGCGGTACGAGTCAACTGTAAATGACTCCCGAGGTGCTTCCGCTGGCTTCTGATCATGAACAGAGGTGTGGGGTCTACCTTCATCTGATAAAATACTAAAAGTAACTTGCTATTACTATAATAACTTTCGGTGGAGGTTAAGAGGTGGACTTCCTCATATTTGTACTACCACCGCAGCTTCTGTTTCTATCGACAAATCACCATCATCAGCCTATAAACGTTCACTGCTGGACATAGGTCTCCCCCAATATTGGGAACCAAAGCTAGAGCCTCGTTGGACGGCGTCGTTGATTCGGGTCTCGTCTGCTGTTGTATAGGACCTTTACAACTCTACCGCTGAATAGTAATATAAACATTTCTGTGTTCCAGTTTGAAGGGTGCTGTATGCTAGTGAAATTACTGAGGTAACGAACCTTAACACCTAAGTCTCGATGCGATATCATCCTTACCAGCAGCTATGTTATGGGCAAACGTATCACTTACCATCAGAACGGTTGAATATCAAAATTTGCCAGAATATTGTTTTCCATTTTCAGATTTAGTATTTCCAAAATTTGGTATTGTGTATATATTTCTTTTTGGAAATTTCCGTGATACAAGTTTCCATTTTAATATTTCTAATATAACGGTGCATTGCACCGCCGTATACACGGGGCCGCGGCACCAGGAAATAGCCTTGATTTTATCACAGGCCCTCGCCGTGTTTGTGGAGGTGCCACCTCACTACGTCGGTGATGCTATCTTCTATAGTTATAGTCGTAAAATGAACGACTAGAGTTATATGAAACACTGTATCGATTAACTGTCCTTTATATACAACGGAACTAAGTAAAACATTCACCTGATTGTGACTAATATGCCGCTTGCTCATAACAATGAGATGGTAGTAAAAATGTTTTATCAAAAGGTATTAAACGAAGGGGTGTAAAAGGCCCCACGTAACAACATATTATACCCAAACCAACCTCAACTGCAGAACAGACTGTTAATCAACAAACGAGACTCTGATTCTTCATCAACCTGCATTCTGCGAGCTTGGTGGAAGACAGCCCAAATCTACTTAATATTGGAGGAAGGCCAATCCCTGCAATGGACGTAAATAAGCTGATCATGATGATTATAGCTGAGAATAATCATTATGATCAGCCTCATACTAATGCTGCTTGGGTAGCTACTACTGAAACTCCTGCTTCTGCCGCCAAATAGTAATGTGCATTACTATGTTCCGGTATAAAAAGTGCTGTAACTAGTGAAATTACTGCGGTAATGACACTTACGAACTAATGTTTCAAGGCGACGATTGCAAAATAATGCTGGTTAAGATAGTATCGTGGTATCACGTTGTTATGGGCAAGTGTATCACTTACCATCACATGAAAGCCAAAGATAAATCGACTATAGCAATTAACGGACAGTGTTTATCAAAAAGTTAATTTCTCTTAAGTTACCATTGGAACTGTCCCAACGGAACCCATACTCATCCAATTTGAATTAAAGTTGCAATTTAACCCTGTAGCTGCTCCCTCACAACCCTCGCCCAGCGGCGTAGACACGCTGCAGACTACATCACCGATCTGGACGTATCGCAGTATTTATAAAGATTCGATTAAGCCGGCGTCAGATTAAACAGACCCTCGATTACGAGTGTACACGGAAAAACAATTAAGGAAAACACTGAATGACAGACTATAAAGTTGGGCCATTGTTGCGCTGTATCTTAAAGCCGGCTTGCGGTGGGCCGGGGGCGGAGCGCCGCGCCACCCAGGGGCTGAACAATGTGACTCGTTACCCTAGTAATTTATTGGTTTTTAGATAAAACCCTGATGGAGATCAGGTCGGAGTTTCCTGATAACACTTATAAGTTACTTTTGAGGCACGCGACTACTTAGATCACTTGAAATCTACTGAAGCCCAGATATGGGAAAATACATAATGAGCATACACTAATGTGTTCCGATTTGAAGGGAGCTATGTACTAATGAAATTACTGAGGTAACAACAACGTCAACGTCTCAAGAAGATCATGTTATGAGTAAATGTATCACTCACTATCAAGTGAACGCTTTGACGAGATGCGTCACCTTGTCAATATATTTTTAAAAAACACCTTGTCTCAAGAAGGCGAGTGTAATGTGGGGTAGTATATATCATTACCATCAGGTCCCTTGCTCGAATCGTTGCATTATGAAATGTTCCTAAAAATAAAATTGTTAGTAATACATCCGCAGTAATCGCGCAGTCGTCCTTTGATTCGATACACCTTTCGCAATAGTTAACAGCGAGCTGCTGGTACCTACCGTCCGTCTGACCGTCCGTAGTTACGCAGTATGTAAACAAATCGCTGAGAATAATGGTAGGACGAATCGATGTAATAACGGTATATCGAAACACATTGTACTGTCACCAACAAAAGTGTATACAGTATTTTCTTATCATCAGCTTAAAATCAGTGCTAGAAGGATCCTCGAACTAGTTGAAGTTGAGGTCTGTGGGGAAGGCGTAGCTAGCAGCGTTTGTCAGCTGATGATAAATATCATCTGCTGGGCATAGGCGTCTTCTAATAGTAGGGGGATTACTGTTGTCTCTTCTACACTGGCTCAATGAAGATCAATGATGCTAGATCTTCGTTAGTTAGTTACTAAGTTTTACCACGAGCAGGTGAAATTGGCTTGGATCCCATGAGTTGTATGGGACCCGTTACATCTCCTGATTGGCAACATTCAGTTCAAAGTCAAGGCCACAACATCGAAATCGGAGGTTCTACTATAAGGATTCAAATAATAAATTTAAATAAAACATAAAGAGACGACAATACGAATTTAGGACAGATGAAGTAAAGAGGAGAAATAAAGAAGGAGTAAGTAAGTAATGAAAAGTAAATGAAAGTTGATAGGATCTCGATGGACGGCTGTGGCCTAACAGAGCACGATGTAACAACCATAGAAAAGATTTAATGTAAAAGATAGGAAGTGGAAAAAAGTATGGAAGAGAAGTTAGAGACAAGAGACAAGGATTAGAGTCAAACAAAATTTTGACGCCAGCCTTTGCACACACTGACCAAAGGAAAGAGTGTGTATTAAAAATTAAAAAAAAAAACTATGGGACCGAATAGATGAAATCAATAGGCCGACCAATAGGTCCGTAATAACTTATATATACAACAGTACTAACAATAGATTGTATGATGAATCTGCTCTATACTCACAAGTAGGTCAGGTTTCATCATCAGTGCATTATAGTCGCCTTAATGATCTCGATTTAGCGCGCTATATGCGTGATCTAAACATCAGCGCTGGACACATTAAGGATGTATGGACCCTGAACCAGTATCCTCGTAAATTTATCTTTTTACCCAACAATCCAAAAGAGGTATGTTACGTTTGAACTATATCTGTGTGTTTCACTATTCTTTAAGTTTCTTATTTTTTTAATTTCCTACAAAGCTGTCACAACCTATTTAGGTTATGGTAAGGTATGTATGGTTGCTAGTGATAGCCTAGTGGTTTGAACGCTGGCCTTCCCCGGAGGTACCGGGTTCGAATCATGCCTACACCAATGAATTGTTCAATTTACGTGCAATTAGTATAACACTAACTAATACCACGTTCTCTGACGGTGATGGAGAACATCGTGAGGAAACCTATCCATGTGATGATCATCCACTGTCGGATGATGATCTGTGGAATGGAGAAGGCAATGGCAACACCACTACATTATAATTGGCAAGGAAACCGTCGTGTGTTTAATTACATATGATGACCACGATTCGCAGTCATGAGGACATACGACTTAGAAGAAAGGTATGTAGGCTTTTGCTCCTCTCCAACCCGCACTAGACCTTCGTGGAGGAAGATGGCCCAAATCTCTCCATTATTGGATGATGAAGATGACAATGAAGATCATTAGAAAAAGGTTCTTCTTATCGGAGACCATCTGCTGACCATAGTAGCTCATATTTCTACCATAAATGAGTAATATAGTAACCTACTGCTTCTTGGTTTAAAAGGCATTGACTATGATAAAAAAGTTAGTATCGTTTCATCACTGCGCAAAGTTCTGCTGTGTGAACATACTATAAAACACTACTATACAAGCTAAAGCTTGAGTTACTAGTAGAAAAGATTATTTACTGTTTAACAGTAAGTTCGTTCAACTAAGCAAGCGTAAGTCGTGTATCGAAAGGTTACTCGTATCAATCGCTATCTTCTCTGCATACTAATATTGTTTGACGGAACGCGCTCATATTATATATCGCAGATATAACATTTATCTGGAAACGTCTTTACTTTTAATATCTTTTTAAAAATAATTAGTTGAGAAATTTATCATAATTTTTTCAATTACTAAAAGATAACTATGAGTACTGTATTTACTGGTAATAGGTCTCTATTGCCAGAGACCATGTAGGTAGATATCACCGCAGTTTCTATTTCTACTGCTAAATAGTAATGTCCAAATCTTACTAAGTTTAAGTTTGGGGGTGCTGTATGCTAGTAAAATTACTGAGGAAATGATATTACCACCATACAAGTCAAGGCGAATGTAATGCGGTCTTTCATACCATTTTAACCAGTTGTATGTTATGGGCAAGAACATCAATTACCATCAGGTGAAAGTCTATCTCGTCTCGTCGCCTAGTCGAATAAAAAAATAAAAATAATGTTATTAGTAATATATATATTTGTAATTTTTTAAAATATATAATAGGTAACAACAGAAGTTGGTAATAAGTAGACTATCACTTGTCTTTATTACCAATGATTATTTTGTGACCTAACACTTTGTATTCATGTACACCATTCATTTGGTCTATAAAATTTGTTACATAAAAAAAGATTGTTAAAAAAAAAAATTATGACCATGACATATCTAGAGAATCTAATAGCGTTGTTATTAGAAAAATATTACAGTTCGAGTGAGCCTACTATTGTTTTTGTAATACGATAATCGATTTAACCGTATAATACCGGCGGCGTGCGTGTCCGTTGTTAATTTAGAAATCAAAACTATTCATTCCCCCGCGTGGGATGGGGGCCCACGCCAGTGGAATTTCAATTGCGAGGGTCTGAACTCCAAACTTGGACATACAGGGTGTTCTGACCTCTTAACTTCACCTCGTATTGAACAACAAAACAATATGCACTGGTAAGTCTCTGTTGTTAGAGACAGTCTAGATAATCACCGCAGTTTCTATTCCTACCGCTAAATAGTAACGTGACAACTGTGTCCGGTTTGAAGGGTGCTGTATGCTAGTGAAATTACTGTGATAACGAGACTTAATATATACATCTCAAATCGAAGAGCGCTATGTGGTGCTGTGTATACCATTTTAACCACCGCCGTATAAACGTATTAATATAAAATCAACGCTTTGCTCTACTCCTCAAATAAAAATAAATTAAGTTGTCGCGGCGAGGAATTAAGTTAAAACTTGATGATCACATAAAACTATTCATCACCATCATCTTACCTTATTAATGTCCAGCGCTCAACATAAGTTTCCTCTAATACTTTATAAAACCCCATCTAGTTAAGATTACACTTCTCGTTATCGTGTCTACGACGTTCCATAGACATCAGTCTCTTTTCGGCTACCATCCTGGACTGCCCCAGCGGCGAGCGAGACGGAATGAACGGTAAACGCGCAACGAACCGACCTGACCGGAGCCG
>DWLS01003394.1:0-15822 GCA_018246255.1 Pachliopta kotzebuea | reverse complement strand
GAGAGGAGAGAGACGAGGAAAGAGGATTTGGGGAAGGAGGAAGAGGTGGGAAGAAAAAAGGGGGAGATGATAAAATATATACTTATATATATAAACCGTACCTTAACCTAATTCCGTACTGGTATATATGTTTACGTTACGTCATATGCGCCCGCTGCATGCAACAATGGAATATTTTGTAAAATTTACGCTCAACGTTGTGTTTATAGCAGGTTGTTCATAAATCATTAAGTCTACGACTTTCGGTTTCTATAATTAATTCACACAAAATGACCTAAGGATCAAGTTATTAATAATTCACGCCTGGCTTTAACTCTAAACTATCATTATCATATATTAGTGAAGAATGGTTGCATAACCAGGACCTGCGTGGGGGGTTATGCTTAAATATGGGTTTCTATAAAATTTGACCAAGGTAAACGATGTTAATAATATTTCTTCACGATAAATATATTCTGTCATAAATTATGCCCGATATAAACTTTTTTCTGACTTTCATGGACATTACTTTATTATTATGTTGTATTATTTCGTTTTTAAATTTTTTCTACTGTTTGTTTCATTAACTTATAAATTCAGGTTATTGGAATAACTAAAACAGAGTGGTGTTCGTTATATATGTACAACTGTAGTAGTTAAAAGTGCATTATTAAAAGGAAGCATGCACGTCAGTACAAAGTGAGATTGATAGTGATTCCGACGTTAGAACCAATTCCGATTTCGTATGGGGGACTCGAGTATCTACTGTGTAATAGATTCTTGTTTCAATCCATACATTTGTTATAGTAAGCAACTATTTTTATCACTAATATATTTCAATTTTAGATCAGCTGGCTATGTTATCAATTAAATAGAAAACAATGAAAATGCTAGAAGGCAGCATTAAGTCTCATTACAAATAGTTACAAAATTATTAACCTGTCTTTCACTCAAATAGATTAAACTATAAATTTGTATAATTTTTATTGCAAAAACTCCTAATTGTAGCAATTAAAATTAATTTAAAAATATAATTTTACGTAAGCGAATAAAAGTTGCTAAAGACAAATAATACAATTGCTGCATTATAATTGCTTTATACATAAAGTAATTTAAATGGAGGCAATAATAAAATATTCATATAGCTATATCGATTTTTTAAAAATTATAGACATTGTTATACATTATTATATTATATTTACTATATGCAAGAGATGTATTAAACACTTTATTAATAGAAGTCATATCAACGTTGTGTGTTATATTTTTAATTGGCAAACGTATTTGCCAACAAGGAATGAAATTATTTCAAATGAATGAATTTTATAATTAATTATTTCCAAAATGAATAAAACTACAAACAATGGTCTAGAATGAAGTAATATGTGTATAAATTTTAAATGCGTGGAGTTTTGTTTTTTCTGGTCGGGCATTTAGCGAGGCGCGACGCAACCAATTAGCACAAATTTCCTGTCCTCTATAACTGTTCGCCCGAGGACAATAAGTACAATGATCCTGGTCAATTATCACACGCTTTGTACTTTTCACAATGCCAAAAGTTGTGACATATCCATTGTCAGCGAAACCGTCGATCCCAATAATCCTGCCGTTATGGTAAAACCAAAAGTCCTCAGGAGTCTGTGATATATGTGTCGAATGTCATTTGCATGTTGTCGATTGAAGAAATATATATTACTTTGTGTTCATAACGACTTTGGTGTCGTAAAATATTATGAACATTAATTTAAAAATAATTATTAAATATCATAATTATTTGTGAAAAATGTCTTTGTAACAAATGCAACTTAGTATTCCTTTTGTAAAGTTGGTTAGCGAAGCTAAATGATATACCCTATTTTAACACTTCTATGTTGTTTGTGTGTGTTTTTACACGTCTATCTAGTTTAAAAAAATATTAGGGATTTGTTATTACCTCAATCTTTTTGTATTTAAGTTGAAAAAAGGAATCGATGTTTCCTCAAGTTTATTGTTCATTAGTCTAATAACCAAATACCAACTATGTGCATAAGATTGCTTATATTATGCAAAATGTTTTGATAATATGTAATGTATAAGATAAATTGTTGTTTAGATTACGGATATAATACAGCTTTATTAATCATATGTCAAGCATACATAAACCGCCGTGTGGTATCTGTAAGTAAACAGCAGTCGTAGTAAATTGGCATTACAAAGATATTAAAAGAATGTCAAGGATAGAGCCGCGGAGTAGACAATTTGCATGTTCGTTAGTGATAATGATAAATAATTCACTGTACTTGGACAGGGTAATTATTATAGCCCCTATTGTTAATGCTCGTACGAATTAATACGAAAACTCGTATACACAACTCAATAACTTTAATGTTTTTCTAGAAATTTTAAATGCATTATAAATATAGATTTTATATTGAACAATTACACTTTTGTTCCTGTATCGAATAAAAATGTTGACTTTGACTTTTATAAACATTTAATCATTAATTAAAGCTAAATCTGGATTAGACTGAGTATACGGTTCTCGAAATTTTTATCGCGAAATACCTCTAGCATTTTTGTTTTGAAATTAAATTAGTTATGCATCCTGACTTCTGATAATCATCGCAAGTTTACTGCTAATGGATACAAAACTCTTTCAAAATTCTCATGTGATATACAATTAAGATATATAAGTTGCTCACTATTAACAAATTGAATAGTCAGTGGAAACCAAGTTAAGACTTTGATCGTTTTAATATTCATAATATTTACTAATATTATTAAAGACCTATGTCTAAACAAGAATGTTTATAAAAATCTCATAACAGGAACACAATTTTATTCTAATTTATGTATTTGATAACGCAATGTATAATTATGAAACAGAAGAAATAAAGGCATTAGGAATATTAAAACTTATTAGTAATGTTAAATTTTATTAGGCGTTATTATTTATTATTAAGCGACATTAACAATATGGGAGTACGTAGCCTAACCAACCGGTCCGGTCGCGCTGGAAATCTATTGGAGAGGCCTACGTTCAGCAGTGGACTGCAATAGGCTGAGATGATTGATTGATTGATAGCCTAACCAACATCTAAACGAGACCCCGTAATCGAACTAAAAACATTCGTTTACAAGACTGGCGAGTTAGCGACTGCGATACGGTGTTGTAATATAATCTATGTAAATCTATTCAACTGTATAATAATTTATAAGAAGTATCCATTTTTTTTAATATTATCATGTTGTTATTAATTATTGTCATTGCACTTGAACTAAATGAAAGTGTACCGGTAATGACGGCGGTGGTCACCACAGCTGCAACAAATCCACAACGCAATTCATTAACAAGATTGTTTTGTCATTGACTTGTATTTTTATGTTTCTAATTGAGGCCAAATGGTTGTTAGCTATACGAATAGCACTGTTATATCGGAAGTTTTGAAATGATCCAATCAAACGTATTGTAATGATATTTTTAATATATATATATCGTGTAATTCAGTGATTATGAAAGCTAAAAACAAACATCCGTTATGTAGTAGTAGCAAGTTTCGTAATTTTTTTTTATAATTTGAGAACTACTATTAATTACATTCGTTGGGAAATAGATTCATTACATTTTAGTTCTTATTTATCATTAACAGTCCGTTATTCGTCGAAGCTAACACGTGAAAGTTCAATATTTTACTCGTAACCGCCATGTCCTTGATTTTATTACTCCATTGTCTCGTCAGATAGAACCGATACATCATAGTTTTGTTCAAGTTTATTAAATTAATATATTTATCTTCTTAATATTTCTTAATTTACTGGTGGTAGGTCTCTTTTGCCGGAGACTTGTTAGGTAGGTACCCCTGCCGCAAATCTCTTTTATACTAGCTTCCGACATATAAATAATTTAAAATTTTGGTTATGTTACAGATCATTTCGAAATTACTATAAATTATAAATTATTCAGTCGAGTTCTTCGAAGTTTACATTAAAGGCGCGATATTAAATTATGATGATATTATTAAAGGAACCGACAGTGTCTCCATGGCCGCTATCCGGCACTAAAAACATTATATAGTACTGTTTTAATGAAGAACTGATAGGCCTGGCCTATAGCATGACCCATCGGAGATAGGCTAATGTTCAAGGTTTCATAATAAGTAAACAAGAAACAAGTTTTTCTACTTGTTTGTAATGATTCTGTAGATTTAACTATTTGTATTTGGTAGCCAAATTATGACATTCGCTACAAATCCTTATCCTGCTCTGACGCAATGGTTGTATTGAGATTCCGAAAAAATAAGCATTCTCACAACAATAGCCAATAACATTGGCATGTTAATAACATTTTAAATCTAGCGCTACGTTAATGTAAACTTATTAAACAACTTGAAGTTACACAGCTAAACGTCGATTTATGATCCCCACACACATGAAGACCCGTTTCAACACAATGTCTTACGTAATACGTCAAGAAAACACTGTGTTATCGTGTCGTGTGTAATTATGACGAAAGATGTCTTCCATCATCACCTGACTTCGGATGCAAACGCGACCTCTGAAGCACCGTAACCGATATCTTATAATAAAATTGCATTACCGCTCGCTTTGTACTGACTTACTTCATAACACAATATTTTATCTTTCATCAAATTACCAAATAAGATCATCTACTCGTATACTTCTGATAAGGTCATCTAAAAACAATACCAAATGCTTTTATTTGTATTCCATGAGACGAACAAGGCGTTCACCTGAAGGTAAGTGACACACTCCATAATAATGTAGCGCTGGTTAAAATGGTATACACTGCACCACATTGCGCTCGTCAACTGAAGACAAGGCTCGTTAGCCTAGTAGCTTCACTATCACGGAGGATAGCCCACGGGGCTTCCTCCCTCCGCAGGCGGCGAGTTGGGGTGCGCAGGAGACCGTACCAACGCCTCTTGCTGCCACCGTAACCCGAAGCGGACCAGGTTGGGCACTTGACCTCGCCAACGCCGCGGCTTCGTCGGGACTTTTCTAATAGCCAGAGAAGTCCCCTTTTAGAGGAAGAAGTCCGGTCTCTGCCGGGACCGGCCCGTCGTTGCGGTGCGCTGTCGCTGACAGTTCCGGGGCATCCCAGCTGATGGCTTTCGTGGTGGGTTTAGTGGCAAAGGGTTGCCCAAACCGAGTCCCACACATCTCTCTGGGCCCACCCAGGGCACCGGCGTATGGTCCATAAAAGGACTCCCCCGCGTAAAAAAAAAGTAGCTTCACTAGCTTACTAACTTCACTTCAAACCGGAATACTGTAATGTTTGCATCCTCCAGGACTTACCTCCAGTAAATAAATTTATATGTTAATGTATGAAGGTCGGGCTCACTGGCGATCTTTGGCAGAGGCCTATGTCCAAAAGTGCACTGCCGCAGGCTGTTGATGATGATGTATAAAGAAAACAAATATACATGAAACATAATTTTTTGTATAGTGTTTCGTATAATTTTATATATTTTTTTGTATACATATTCTTTTAATGATATATGTTATTAAAAAAATTAAGTAATAATTCCACAAGTTTTTCATTACACTTGGCTCTAACCTATACATAACAGTAATGTATATTTCTCCCATTTTGCCACACAAGTATAGCTGTTATAACGCAAAGCTGCAAAGGCGAATGCCATATAGCAATTTCTTTACGCTTCCATTTGAACTTTCACCAATTAAAAGGAGTCATTAGATATTTGTTTCTCCCTATAATTGTAGCTCTTCCTCGTCAGTTAATTGTCCACATCCTACCGATCACGTTATTAAGCTCAATTGATACAATATATAAAATACCGTCTACGAAGTCGTAAATAATTGTAATTGTCACAGTATTGTTGAGTATGATTACCAAAAACAGTCATTATTCTTATTAATATTTCCTCTTAGACGTTGATATGATATCAGCTGTATATTACAACGATATGTATTGGTGGTTAATCTCTTTTGCCGGAGACCATCTAAGTAAGTACCACCGCAGCTCCTGTTTCTACCATTAAATAGTAATGTACTACTGTATTCTGATTTGAAGGATGCTGTATGCTAGTAAAATTACTGGGGTAACGAGATTTAACGTCTTTCATCTCAAGGCGTTGAGCGCAATGTGATGCTGTGTTTACCAACTTAACAGTCGCCTCGTTATTATATTCAAGTGTATCTCCATCAGGCGAAAGCCTTGCTTGTCTAATCGCCTCGTCGAATTAAAAAAAAAACTTTGATGTGTTGTTAAATGCATTATTTGGAACAGCTTTATCCGATCCAGTGTACACATAAATATTTTAAAAAGCGACTAAAATATTGTCCGAATAATAAATGCACTGAAGTATTAGTACTAAAGATCGGAATGTTCTTAAACAGTTTACGGATTTTTTTCAAGAACCCCTATTTTTTTCCGGTCTTGTATTAACAGTAAAACACTGACGTATGTTTTAAAACAACGACCTCTTTCATCAAAGTGATTTATACACAAAGAATAAAAGAAGGGTTCATGCAACCATGCCATTATCTATTTACTATAAGATGCTAGCGATTGATGTTCGATGACATATAATTACCTTGTGAATAACGATGGCTAACTGTGGGAACCTTTACTCCGTAACATTTTACGATGTAACCGATGTGTTTACACTTAGTTATCTCGTCGCTGCAGCTGCAAGTTCACTTGTCTATGTAAATCAAAGCATCCAACAATTTATTTATCGATTATCTCATGTTTACTTCGTTTTTTTATGGTTATGTCTGCGTCATAACGATCTGACCTCTAGGTTTTTTATTGTTTGATTCACAACGGTGAGGATGTGCTGCAATTTATCTACCGATCCATTGACTACCAGCGACTCACCGGACTCAAACAGCACAAGACCGTATTTTGTGAAATACGTTACACCACCTATGTCCTATATCCAGCAGTGGAAGTTCATCGGTTGAAATGTTGATCTACCGATCTGTTATATAGATACGAAACTAATCGTTTTATTCTATTTTTCTATAAAAATATTAAGTCACGGTGTAATATTAGTATGTTATATAAGTTACTATTTAATAATATGTGATGTGGTTTGTGTTTAGGAGTAGCGGTCAGTTGCGTAATACGCTGAGCCGTGCTCGGGAGCTGTGCGAGCGGTGGCGCAGCGGACGGGAAACACCGTCACCGCCAGTGCCGCCGCCGGACGACGACGGCGGAGGCCGTCTCGCGCGCTGGTTCAGCGTGCGCCGCGGCTCCGCCCACCACTACGACATGCACTCACACGATACTGACAAGATGCCCAAACTACCTGAGGTAACCGACTAACTTGGAAGGAGAATTCATTCACAACAATTAAATCTAAGTAACAATCCATGTTTTAAAATGAACTGGTCCTTGAACCTTCAAGTAAATAAAAAGCAATCTGTGTTAAGTGCCGAGACCGTCTAAATACTTACCATTCCAGCTCATTATTCTGCCGCTGAACAGTAATAATCAAACATTACTATCGATTAGAAGGGCGCTGTCATCAAGTGACATTACTGGGGTAACAAGACTTAACAGCTTATGTCTCGAGGCAACGAGCACAATGAAGCGGCATTATTATGGGCAGCGATGGCGCGGATGCTGTTATAAACAGGCGTATGACTTACCATTAAGTTAACGTCTTGCTCGTCTCGAATAAGAAAACAAATTGATTCCTGATCCACGTCATAAAGCGTACTAGTATATTCTGTTCGCTAAATCTAGTGGAACTATTGAAGTATCTAGTAACGTCTTATTTATCAAAGCGATGTGAAATATCAACAAAAACACAACAAAGACAATTTGCTTTTTGTCAATGTATATAAAAACAAAACAGAAGTGTTGTAATTGGTTGAAAGATTTGGAAATAATTATATTTAGCGATCCCACAAACCGCATAAAAACATTCTTGGAATTCTTCATATCTTCTGGGAACGAAATCTTCTCAGAAAGAACTCTTACAATTCAGTAGATTGTGACCTTAATGATTATACTTTATTACCTAGACCTAAAATTCCTCATACGAAAGGCACACTGAGTTTTGATTCCACATTGTTCTAATAAAATTTGTCATCATCATCATCATCATCATAATCAGCTTTGTCTAATCCACTGCTGGACAAAGGCCTTCCCCAATGTCTTCCACCAAATGGCACCTCAAGCAAAAATAAAATTTGTCGCTAGAAAAAAATACATAAACTTACATTTAAATTGTTTTTATTACATTCATCAACAACATAGTCAAGTCTTTATATATGTTACGTATAACGTTATTTGCTTTTAGATTGCATTTTTATACGGCCTATATAATTTGGATGGTTTAATTATGGTTTAAACGGTTTTAAAACAAGCGGCAGTTTCAATATGAAGCGCAATTAACTTGTATCATCCGACAGGATGTGTAGTTAACTTAAGTAGTTTGCGGATGCCGCGACAATTGTACAATTCGGAGAAGCATACAAAAAAGTCAAAGTGGCATGACTTTAACAGATACACAATTAAGTATTCCGTTCGTGTTGTGCACAATAGAATTAAGTTAATAGAATTAACTCATGTTTGAATACAGAATGTAATAACTATATTTTTATTTATTTTTTCGACGGAGCGATTAGATGAGCAGGGCGCTCACTTGATGGTGTCATTAACCAAGTAATTTAACTAACAAGTACTATTTAAGTGACACACAGTAATATACGTCCCGCATATGACAAACATTTAATATTTTTAATTACTGGAATAACCAGACTTGACGACTCCTTACGTCTCAAGGAGATGAGCGTATTACTTGTGCCCATAACAACGCAGCGCCTAGATTGTTAAGATTGTATACACTGCACTACATTATGTTCATTTCCTTGAGACGTAAGGTGTCGACAAGTCTCGTTACCCTAATAAATAAAAATGAATATAACATATATATGTATATATATAATAAAACGTTTGTCATATACGGAACGTATCTGTGTCACTTAAATAGTACTTGTTAGTTAAATTACTAGGTTAATGACATCAATTATCCCACCCAATGAGGCAACGCCATGTTACTATACAAAAATTACTATCGTTACATTTTTTTTTAGCAGATGATTTACTAATAAGCGAACTTTCTGATAGTCTGAAACTTTATGTTATTAACATAGACAAACATTCTTACATTATTAAGTGATAAGATATGATTACTAATATATTTACATCTAAAGTTGTCATTGAAATGTAAAAGTGTATACAGCTTAATTCAATCACGAGATTCTGTAAGACTTTGTGTGTAAATCTTATGTTTATTAACTATTTACAAGGAAAAAATATCATAGATAAATACGCATAGTAAGCACTGATGATCCCCGTTGATGTGTACAAGATTGAAATGATACTTTTTGAAGACTGTAATTAAAAAAACATTAAAACGGTCGATATGCCAATGAAAATATATGGTACAAGGAAATCTTTGCTGCATATTTAAAAGTAATGACTTTTATATATAATCATAACTTCCATTTGTATTATAGTGTAAACGTAAAAGCTATGGGCCTCGACGCAAAGACAAGTTCAATTGAAATTTATAGAAAGAAATTACCGTTGACCTCAAGTGTCTTCTGTAATAGCTAGTTTATTAGTCCCATTGGTTGATGCCTTTCGATGGCAATATAAAGAATTTACGTAAACCTAACACAAATAGCTCCTTGATGCGTGTAAACGGGTTTGTTATAGGTATACTATATAAAGTTTATAGGTATTATTGCACATGAATCATTTATGATATAAATGAATCATCAAAGCATCGGGCATCTCGTCATTCAACTACAGCCCGGTGTAACGAGCCGGCGCGGAGACGGTTACACACGCGACTCGCTAAATAAATAATCTATTTAAACATGTGATATAATGGTGCGCGATCCGTGTCCAGTAAGGTGCCATAGTGGAATCATGTTTACTATAGTAATTTCTTACTTCAGTGTATTCTCATCGAGGCCGCTCGGATAACGTGTTACTCGTAAATGTCAAAAGATAATAAAGTGTTTGGTGTTTCTAATAAAAAAAACATGTTCTGCGTGAAGCTTCTCCACGATAAAGCTCAGTATGCGATGACGACATTTGACGTAAGTCACATGACCGTCCAGCGGATGTTACTTTTGACATTTACGTGCTTATAATATTTGGTTGGTGCTGACAACGTCTGAATGGGACGGTTTCCTGTCGAGCGAGCCGCGCGAGTAATCGGTTAGGTGACGCTATCAACCAACGTTTCAATGGGGTTTTTTTCTCTGTCCAATTTATTTAATGTGCTTGTTCACGTTTTTATATACACCTTCTGGAAATATGTTATTGATTATTACATGTACCATTTCAATAAACTTTTATTTTGTTAGAAACAAATTGTTACAAAAGCACTCTGATTTTTCTCTAAAAACCTAATTTTAACAATAATGTCCGTCCATCAACAATTTCCAATTTCAAGAACTACAGGGGCTAGGAGGCTGAAATTTGGCATACAGACAGACCTCGCTTGAATAAGATCAGAGCCTTGTAGTTTTGTTGGTATGTGGTCGGGTTCCTGAGTTGTGGGTACCCAAAGTTTCAGAATTTTGTATGGGCCACTTGTAGAGTTAAATCTTCACATACAATGATCTTTTACAAAGTTCTTTTCTATTAAATTAGTCCACTTACATTTCGTAATGTTTTATATTCGTCCTTATATTTTTCTATTACGTAATCACAATAGTGGCAATAGGAAGTAACATATGGCAACATTGATGTCTTCTTAGTAAACATAACTCGCTACTTACGTGAATAGAATGCTAAATAATGAATACGAAGGATACATTTGTTATAAATACTGTTATGTTTTAACTTTACATAAATGTTAATTTAAGATTTAATATAGTTCTGTATATTTGTTACTTATCTTATTATTGCTAAATGATAGTTTTGCTTTCAAAACTGTTTTGTGTCTTGTGTACACATGATGACACAAAGCGCGCTTCAACAAGTACTAATGGTTTAATTTATGCACATAATAACATAAAATATCGCGTGAGAATTGATGTCTATCTCAGAATGCACCTCTACAATAGTTTCCCACTAAACAAATAGGGAAAAGTGTGTCAATGAAGTCACAACAAACAATGAGAGCTAGAGAAAATTTAACACCGTTTGCTTAATTAAAGATTTTATTAAACAAGACTATGACAACTCTGTTTATTATGTTTACCTGGTTAGAACATCTCCATCATCTCCTTAACTTCAGCGTGTCATAAAAGACGACTAAAAAAAATTATTTCAGGGTTATCTTCTTTCCTTGTTCCTAAAGCGAGTCTAGTATGATAAATAATTAATAGGCTGAAATAAATTCCTTCTTTCAACCTATTTATAGATTTAATATATTGGAGAGACAATGTATATAAAAAATAAGGGACCCAACGCAAAGATAAAATTTACGCATTTATTCACTATTTAATTTTATATTGAAGTATTAAAAGTATATAAAAATAAAGCTTTTAATTTTATGTCCAGACGGTTTATGTATATTTATTCTTTCTTCATCGATTATATAGACGTGAAGATTGTACCAATAATTTGATCATGGATTTTTGTTTATTACAGTTAGAGGAGGATATGTTCTCTTGCGGCGGGGAAGTGCGAGGTGGTAGGCTACTGCCACCGTCGCTGGGGCCACCTCCAGAGGCTCTGACTGCTGTTCAACTTAGGAGGCGGCATGTCGTTGCTGCAATTATACACAGCGAGAATTCATACGTCGCTACACTGCAGAGGCTTGTCAATGTTAGTATGATTATTTTATGACATTACTATATTCTAACGTACTATGAATGAAGATAGTAAATTTAATTTTATGATGTATTTGTTATGATATTAATCTAGAAACGGTTATTTTAAGAAGACAAAGTGCTGGGAGCAAAAATGCTAATTCGAGTATTATGACAGCTAATGGTTAAATGAAGCGTTGTTATTCTCAAAAATTGTACATGTCTATTAATAATAATATTGTTAATTATCAAATTATTTTAAATGCTAATAAAACACTTTCGCGAACTGACATAAAACCGCGTAAATCAGGCAGCGGATAACTATTGATATATGTAAAGTTTAGTTTCCGTGACACCATGTACCGGTTCCATGGGTCCCGTGTTCATCTACTACGAGAACACATGAGATGTAGTTTGGTTGGTAGTTTCGTAAAAATCCTTTTACCCAGCTATCGTTATCACATAGTAACTTTGACATCATTTCAGCACTTAGGTAACATTTGATCTTGTTCGACCTTATTGTATGTAAACATTATATGCAATTGAGGTCATGTCAAACACAAAATCAAATAACGATTTCCACTGTAAAAATCTTTAAAAAAATACTTGTTCAATTGTCGCGTATCAATGAGAAATATGCACATCTTTTATTATAACATTGTCCTCACATCCATCTTGAGCAAACATGCGGTAATTGCAAGGTCGGTATTTGCTTTTCGCAACAGCATCCAACAGAAATAGCCGCCGAGTTGTCAATGAAAGCTTGTTACGATGATTGCGAAGCCGGTGAGACCGGTTGGTACTGAACCTTGTGGTTACAATTAGCAACCTATTTGCCTGATCAATATTTTATTTAATTCAAATTAAAAGGTAAAAATCGTAGTTACATAAAAACCAATTCAATTCAGGCACCATTGCAGTACCAACCTCGCAATATGAAACTTAAAATTTCTTGTGCCTACAATTAATTACATCGATTGTTAATAATATCCAAATATAATAGTATTTATTATAATAAAGGCTACTTACAAATCCTCAATAATTTATATACAAAGTTTCTGTCACCTGACATCAATTGAGACATCTATTACGCATGTAACATAAGAACATTTTAACATTAAAGTTTGTTCAGTTAATAAATTGATTCGATTAATTACTAGTTTCACTGGCAACCAGGCAATTTATTACCTGTTTTCTCAAAGCTCAGTGTTTCGATCCAAACATAACATAGAAACAAACGGCCCAATTTAGAGTAACACGTGTCTAGATTTTTTTGTGTAGTTAGTTGCCACCTCAGTTCCTGTATTTGTGTTTAGATATTTTAGTTGTTTCATTGAACCGACTTATTATTATAAATCTATATATATTATATACACACGGAACAGAATAATAAAAGTGTTGTGATACCAAGCAAAAACTACTTCCGTTACTATAATATCGGAAAACGTCAACAATTTGTAAATGGAGAGATACAAAAAGACTGATTCCTATTATTAAAAAAATATTTAGTAAAATCAATTTGCACATACAATTACTATCACTGGCCTGCTGAATCAAGTTTACTTTTATGTTACATAAAGACAGACACCCCGTAAAAGAGCCACTTTAAATGGTGAAAGGTGTCGATACAATCAATTAGAGTAAGGCTTACGGATATATTGCGCGTACTTAGATTTTTCTCAGGCACTTGTTTAGTAGATTTCTCTATTTAAATAGATTTAGAAAGTACTTAAACACGTAAAAAAATATAATAGAAGTTACGTTAACTGCCCGGTTTTTATTTTGTTACGTCTCTGAATGTAAATGTATCACAAGAATAAAGTCTAATTGAAATGTCCATTTTTTTACTTTTTATTATCAACAGAAAATTTAGTGTCTGTAATGTCTTATTGTAATCAGGATCTTTTATATATTTGACCACAGCATTACACTTTCTTCTCTACGTTGCTTAGTCTCACTATTGTCCAAATAGTCACACACAAATCTTAAAAACAAAAGGACATGGAGAGTCAAATATTCTACTCATGTACGTAAATAAATAATATATGTTGTTTGTCCCAGTTTTAACATTGTCTGCCCACTTTACATGGTAGTAATTTACATATTAGGAAGTGGGGCAGTTTGAACGGGCATTATTTGCGAGTTGACTGTACGAGGCCATCGCTTTATTAAATGGCGTCGTTTGTTTATATTTTGTCTCCTGTATTGTCACTTTAATCTACATAATAAGTGAACTCAATACTAACAATTATAACCTGTTACAAAAAATTTACATCCTTTTCTTTTAACTGTGCTAAATTGCTTTTAATAATTTAAATAAATTTTACCATTTCTTTGTTACACGTGAAATGAGTCTTCAGTCTTACAAATTTATTTCGGCTTGACTACAGTAATTGTACTAAAACATATTTTTGTTACAGTACATTATAAGTAATCAAAATTCGAAAATTTATATAAATTCATGAGTGTCCCTAGTATTGAACCAAAGACCAGCGTATTAAAAAACAATGGGCTAGCCCCTACGCTTTGGAGATAGTTTAAAAAAATTACTGTATACATCGCGGTTCTTGATATTTAGTTTAATTTAATGTTGTTTACGTTGCAGAATTCAAGAATTTTTAATAATATTATGGGTAAGTGACTCAGTTAACCTACAAAAAATTTGTGTACTTGGTGATCGTATAAAATAGATATATTATATAGTAATTGGAAAATCATATTTAAAGTAACAAATACTCGGACGTACTCATTATTACTTGCAGCATCATTTTAAAATCAATTCACGAGTTAAAATCAATTCACGAGGTATATTTACCAAAAAAGATAAATGATTGCAAAGTATTTAGAGAGATGACGCGAGAGATGATAACGCTGCAATTTTTTTTTGTAATATTCGTATCTAAACGACAAAGTTCGAGGTAAACTATAAAGTGCTACTGCCTTACATCATATGATTCGCAAGTTTTACATTAGGATTATGTTTATGGTATATTACTGCAGATAAACGGTTAACATAAATGAGACTTTGTAATAACTACTTGTCTCCATTACTAATATAGTTTAAACATTTCATTTATTATTACAGAACAATTAGTAATTTTAATATTTATGACTTGTGATAATTACCGTAACTTAAATTTATTTGCAACTTTTTTACTGCTTTAATATATATAAATCAGGCCGCAGTACATACAGTAAGGTCACAATACTGACGTAACGATAATTATCCATAAGAATGTAAACAATTATCTTTTAATTTAATTATAAATGTAATATTTTAATTTATAGTAAAAACAATTAATTCCCGAGTCAAAAGGAGGCAAGGTTAAATTTATATACCGTGTGGTAATAAGGCCACAGTATGACAATTATCAAGGATCATATATTACAACTATGACACAGATTTCAAAATTCTATTTGTTCGATTGTATACTTTTTCTTTTAATTTCTAGATTTAAGTGTCACATTTAGCATTATAACACAATGATTCCAATGTACATTATTGTTTGCACTTTTAAACTAAATAGCAGGCTATTGTAATTACGGAATCGATATATCTATGCAAATATTTCATGTCAAAGAAACAATTGGTGTCATTTAATTCTCGTTTAATTAGAAGACAAGCATGATAAGAAACGTTTTCTTTTAAATGGTGTACAATATAACATAACATTTTGTAAAGGCATATTTGTCTATGAATAGCAGAAATTCATCATGGTTAAACCTGATGCATAATACGAAAAATATTTTTTTTTATAAATAACAGAAATTCGAAATTTGTCTATGAATAGCAGAAATTCATCATGGTTAAACCTAATGCATAATAAGAAAAATATTTTTTTATAAATAGCAGAAATTCGAAATTTGTCTATGAATAGCAGAAATTCATCAGGGTTACACCTAATGAATAACACGAAAAATTTTTTTTTATAATAAAGCAAAAATCGACTTTTGTTTATGAATAGCAGAAATTCATCAGGGTTAAACTTAATGCATAACACTAAAAATATATTTTTTTTATAAATAGCAGAAATTCGAAATTTGTCTATGAATAGCAGAAATTCATCAGGGTTACACCTAATGAATAAC
>DWLS01003393.1:0-15823 GCA_018246255.1 Pachliopta kotzebuea | reverse complement strand
CCCATTTCGATGAAGACTCGGTTTTGTCATCGCCGCTGTACTTAGTAACGCCATCAAAATACAGTGCAGCCATTGAAACGTTTTTATACATCTTACCTTCGGCCGCCATCTTGTCACTTTTAATGTGCCTTGTATTGTATTCGTCTTTAGTCTTCTTTTCGTCGTTACGTCTTCTTGATATTATTGTTTAATTCAAATCCCGGACGAGCCCCCATGTAGGATGATAAAAATCAATAATACCAATACACTTCTTTTTTTATACTTTAATCATCTCAATATATCACCCGCACTCCTTAACGTCCGTCCGTCATCCCCCCTAACGTTCCGTTCCCTACATACGTATATGTATATTTAAATATATATGTTTTATGTGTTCATATAAATAAGGTTTGAATATATAGTTTAATACAAGATAACTTAATCTCAATTAAAACTATCTAGGACGAATTTGTTTCAGGAAATTCTTCGGTTTCAGAATCTTCCGATGAAAGTAGATCTGATAGTAATATTAAAGTACAAACACCGCAAAAAGTCAAGAAAACTGTTAAAAGAGTAAAAAAGAAACCGGAAGCTCGTGCGAATAAAAAATCAGCTAAAAGCATTGAACTTAGTGCTGGCGAAATCGCTAAAATGTTGGTGCAAGCTGTTGAAAGCGGTTAGTCCTATAAAAAATAGTTCCTTAAAAATTTTAATACGTCTTTAGCTTCATCGTCATCTGGCGGTAGATGTCCATCGTTGGACATGAAACAAAGGCGGGCTTTAAAGTGTTTTATAAATTTGTAATGAATAATACAAATTTATAATGACAAATCCTTAGTGTGATTGTAAAGAGAAAGAATAAGAATAATCATAACTGCCTCCATGGCATTTGCCTTCTAACACGTCGGTCCTAGCCCGGTTCTACGTGTAAGTGTTGCATAGATTTGTTAGTAGTAGGCTTTTTAGAATCCGTGTAACTAGTTACCGTCCTTAAATTGTAACTCTGCCAATATAACAGTATTGCTTTTTTCCGGCTGTCAAGTATGAAAGCTGGACAATTATGGTTTCATAATCCATCTATAGCTTCAGTGTCACGTAGTCATGTAGTAATATAACGGTGAAGTGTTAACCAGTTCTACAATATATAATTTTCAATGGAAACAGAGTATTGATAATAATTTACGTTACTCTATTGTATTTAAATCATCATAAAATCAGTTTTTTTTCTTAATCTTTAACCTTGCAATCTTTTCTATTTCGGTTCTACGGTTTTATTCAGGTCATACGGAAGCGTTAAGATGGTTAGCCGAGAATCTTGAAGAAGTGGCTTTAGATCAGGAGGCGGAAGGTTACGATCCTTCAGCAGAGGACACTCCGCTCGTGCCCATGACCGAGGACTCGGTAAGGGCCATGGAGAGTTCGACGTTCCGTAAGGTGTTAAAAGGCGTTGGTATATCACCACCTGCTGACGAACAGGTATGTTTTTGTTAACTTTGTAAGGATGGGGAGAAGAAATGTGGTATTGGCTGTCAAACTGTAGTGTGCCAACATTCCAGTTTGAAAGACGTTGTAGCAGGTGATATAACAGGGGTAACTGGCCTTATTATCTTATATGTGAAGGTGACAAGCGGAGTTCTATGTAGGCAGGTGTCATCATTTGTCGTCCACGATTTACTCCATAAGGTGTGCACGTCTTATGGCTGCATTTAAAGAAAAAACAAATGTAAGTCTAAAGTCTGCTGAAATTAATAAGCACCGAGGTTTTTTGATTCGACTTGTGATCTTGTCTGAAAGAGTATTAATTGCAATGTAAACACTAATTCACTCTATGTAGTCTCACATGTGGTAGTGAGTAATATAACTTATCACCATATCCCGTTCGTTCTGTTACCACACTTTATAAAATTCTTTTTATACATATTCAATATTTTATTATTTTAAATAATAACAGGAAATTTATTGGAGAATACCAAGTCGACTACACTGCGAGACGATAAGAAAAAGACGCGAAATAATACTTAAAGCTGTTAATAAGGAACTTATAATCGATATTACTGGAATATCCGCAACCGTTATACCGGAAGAAGAAGAAAATCATCACGAAAACAATAAATTTAGTGATGATGATGATGATGATGATTTATTTGACAGTTTGAGGAAATTACGTGATAAAAAAGATTATGATATTGAAAGCACATGTAATAAATCAACTAGTCGCAAACGCAGCCGCAGCACTGATGAAGGCGATAGCAAAAGAGGAAAAATGCAAAAATTTGAAAACGAGAATATAATAGATAATGAAGATGATGTCTTGTCGTTCGCCAAAAAGACGCTTCAATGTGCTGAGCCTGATACAGAAGATATTTTAAGTCATATTCCTTGTTATAATATCGGTAAGTATTAAACTGTTCATTCTATTTGATTTTTAAAACATTTTCTGCGGTTTTCTTCTTCGCTTTCGTCATCATCTTTATGTTTATTGTCGTCTATTGAACACCTGAGGAAGCCTTAGCGTTTTAGGAAGTGCTATGCGACTGGTTTAGCGATATCTTTATCCAACGATGCCTTGCGTTCTCCACTAATTCATGAATCCATTAAACAAGTTGTCACCCCACGGTACATTTACCAATACGGTTTACCCACCCAAAGAACTTCCTGTGTACAATCAATAGATGGATCTTTAATTTTTTATACAATGAGACCCAAGGTATTTACTCCTCCATGATTAGCTAAAACGCTCTGCATTACACCAATGTTATTGTGATTATAAAATTACCCGTAATCGAAACGGGGCCGTTTGTGTTACTAGACCATATGCCACTAAGCCAAAGAGCTATTCGTAAATATAGAAGAAATTTAGCTCGCTTTTATTTATTTCTTAACAGTCTCCTTAAATGTAAATTTGTAAATACCTCGTAATATATTCCAGATGATAGTGACATCGAAAACGAAGAATTAGTTTTGCCGAAGAAACGAAAGAAAACAAGAGTATTTATCGACGATGACTCTGATTAAATCAGTTTCGTTTAATTTTATGTGAGTTGTATGTTTAGATAGATACCATCAACATCTAGATTTTACATAATATAAAAATGTTAATGGTTAATGATTTTTAATTTGGACAAACTGCATAAAAAGTCGTAATAACGTAAATTGCTAGCAGCGATTTCCTATCTCTGTTTAGCGTCAGCTTTCTGTGAAGGAAACCATCATGTATATGGACATGCCTTAATAGCAGCATTACTGTGGCAGGTCTCTATTGCCGGAAATCGTCTAAGTAGCTATCACGGCAGCTTATGTTTTGGCCGTCGAACAGGAGTGTGCATACATTACTATGTTCCGGTTGAAAGGGCGTTGTAACTATAATAATGACTGAGGTAAAGAGACTTTTCATCATATGTCTCAAGGTGACGAATACAATATTGTGCAGTGTATGTCATCATGACTAGTGTCACATTGTTATGGGTGTGCGCATCATTTACTATCAGGTTAAGGTACTGTTTGCCTTGCCGTTTTGTCGTATAAAAAATGACAAATATTTTGCATACGCACATTTTCAATGGATTTCTACTATGAAAACATTTTAGTTAAATGTTTAAGTTGATGGAGCACTCTCTAAGCTTTACACCTCAGTCTCGCCACTTATCTGTATAAATTTTTAAAATGCAATTTTTCTCTCAGCATACGCCGAGTTTTATGAAAGGAATAACAAATACGTAAAAATGACAGTTAAATAGGAAGGGCGGTAGCTTTTATTTTCTACATTTCCAAATTGTTTCACAAAGCAGGACTCCCTAACTTTTTTTTGGTTCCTTTTTGTTCCTTTGTGAAGGCGTTTTAAAGTACGTCAGATTAAATTTCTAAAGTAATATCAATCTTTTGTCTGTGCATTTGACACATTTTGATATTAAAAAGAGTGTTGGAAGGGAGAGGGAAAGTTTTAAATACATTTGGAAAAATGGCTTAGTTTGAAAAGCAGCCTTCTACGCGTTCTAAACCTCGAAACGACTCGGACTTTATCTCCACTGTGCAAGAGTTTCCATCGAAAGAAAAGATCGAGAGGAAACGGCATATTTCAATATTGTCCTCAATCTTTGATAGACATAAGATATCAAGCAACTACAACCTATAACGACCTTATCCGAAATAATATTGTTTTCACACTGCTCATTGGCGACAGAAACAGGAGTTCTGTTGGTAACTATCTAGACGGTTATGAGAAAAATTATTCTTGCCATCATGTTTATTCCTATATCTGGTTTAATTACGTAAAAACTTGCTGTGGTTAATAAACCATATGAATCTATACAGCTAAATGTTAATGAGAAAATAAATGTAGATGTAATAAAGTGCTGTCAGAGTTTCTTATCTCTTAGACACTTCTTCCGTCTACTACTAGAGCAGTAAACTACATTCTATGGTTCGAATGAATGCCAAATTGCCTGATACGGCCTTGCCTATTTCGCCTTGAGTAATATATCGAAGAATACCACAGTAAGCGCAAGGATTGTTTTATCTACTTTTTAGGTTAAATTTTGTAAAGGCTAGGCTCAGTTAAGACAATATACTCGCATACCACGTGTTTTTCAGAGGTACGTCTTCATTATATTTATTAATTACATTCTTTAATTATGAGCTTCTGTCCGTGCTGATGGTTTTTTTAAGAATCGGTTTATCCTCATAACGTACAAGAACAAAAGTTCACTTTAATCGGACAAAGTATAGTAGTACATCATGTATGTATTGTTCATTTAATTCGATTGATCTCTGCAGAATGTATCCAGTAACACAATTTCTCATATTATTAAAATTTATTATGCTATGTTTAATTTCCGAAAATGATGAAATATCGACATGCTGTACCTGATTCGTTTACATTTCACTGATTGTGTTACTTGTTCATTGAATATTTAAATCGGAGGAATTACCTCTTGTCCATTCGTGCTTGATTAAGCATGTATTATAATTTGGTTATGTTTTTTATGATTATATTTGTTTTATTTAATCTTATTTTTAATTATCCTTCAGGTAACAAAATGTGGATAATAAGACATATGTAAACAATATAAATAGAAAGCCCATTTAAAAAAATATTGTTTGATTTAAATGTGATAGTGATTCTGTCATATTTCGTAAATTTTACTTTTGAAGCTCAAAGGCGATCGTCGTAGCAAAAGAAGGATGTGTTTTTTTTCAGTGAATCTAATTCGTGTTTTTAATTATACATACATTTGATTGTAAGTATTTATAATAATTTATAATTAATGTATGTAATAAAATTATAATTATTAATTATCATATCCATAGATTGATAATTAAGAATGATTAAAAAAGGGATCTTTATTTCTATTTAAATTACGTCTTAATGAATAGTGATCTCCAAATTAGGTTAGTCTGAGTCTTAGAGATGATTAGAAAGCACGTCTAAGAAAACGTATTAACACGGATTTATCTGCTCTCTAAAACAACTTCATCATCCGATAGTTTTCCAGTGCTGGAGATTGGCTTCGCCTTATAGTGGAGGATTTGGGCCGTTTCCCGCCACGCTGGCTCAATGCGGATTGGTGCAGAGCCAGGGCCTCGTTTGTTGATTAGCAGGGTGCAGCATTTTATAAAGCAACAACGATTGCAATATCTTTATAATTTCCTTATTTAAAAATTTTATGTCCAAAAATGATAAAATATAATAATTATGCTTGTGCTTTCATTTTTGGTTGAAGATGTATTAAATGGTTAAATGGTTTTAGTACTTTCTGGAAGCAACAGTGTCAAAATATGATTATTTATACACAAGTATCTTGTCCATTAAGATAGTTAACTATTCCATGGTTAGCGGGATAGCAAGCGGGCATTTATCTGCTCATGCTGTGTTATCTGTGAAATAAACTTTTATCCATCTCATTTGTATTCGTCTAGCGTAAGTATTCCGCTCGAGAGGACAACCCAAGGTACGCGATTATGTTGACGCGTTACTTTCGTCGCTTAAGGCTAGATCTCAAGAATAAATATTCTATTAAACATCTTTTAAAGATATTTTTATTCAATGAAATGACGTAAAATCAGATGACCTGATGGGAAATGCGAACACAATGAGACGTTAGTTAGAATAATGTACGCTGCGCTATGTTGTGGTCATTGCCTCGAGACAGATGTTGTCTCGGTACCACGTTTAATTTTACTTACCTCCTCGCTCTTCGAACGGGAACACAGAAATGTTTGTACACTAGTGTTTAGGTGCTGCGGTGATACCTACCTAGACGGTCTCCGGCAGCAAACTAGTAAATCATAAGTAAAAATAAACAATAAAACAGTTACCGCAAAATAGTATAGTTGCGGATGTAATAATAGATCAAATACATAGATAACTTACTTACATTACTTCAATTACTTACATTTAAAACAACGTATATGAGTGGTGATATTTTGAAATAGAGCAAAGTTAACAAAACCAGCTGTTAAGCGCATCGGATTGTAAATATGATCTCACAGCCGGCATTTCAATGTTTTATTTTCAGTCCATTTTATTTGATTGCCGAAATGTTCGAAAGAATTAATCATTTTAGTGCAAATACACCAAAAAATCATTTAGAACTATTTTATACATTTTCAGGGGTCATGTATTCATGATTAGTTTACCCCTATTTGTTAATATCGATTTCATCGTCACGACCGCCACTTTCTACTCGAAAAATTGTTACTGTGGTAATTAAGTAAACAATGTAATATTAAGGAATGAGAAACACTTGATTTAATACAAGTATTTTATCAGTTTATGCCCAAGAAAATATCGAATAAAATCGATTAAAAATGCGGCAATGGTAGTATTAATAATTGAGATATCGTTTCAAGAAACTTTGTTTATGATAGAACAACTTTTATAATAAAGAAAGTAAATGTTGTCTCATTACATTTTTATAAGTTCTTGGACCTAAACTGTAACACCCTAGCCCTAGTCCATAAGGTTTAGTTCCGTATACAGTAGACTAAATAAAGGAATTTTTTATATTTCTTTTAAGAGACAGGATTTTTTTTAAGTAAAATAAAATTAATTCCTTTGAAACGTTATCATTTAATAAGGACGAAAGAATAATCTTTAAGAAGCGTGTAATAAAAACTGCAAAAATTGAAAAGGGTGATTGGAATTTCGATAACGACGCAGTGAGAGAAGAGTGAATAAATGAATTGCCTTTTTGATAAGTGAGGTTCACTCTCACTTCCCTCCTTAGAAATGCATATGTATTATACCTCCACATGTTGTAATATTTATTTAATGATATATTGTACATTATTGATTGACACAAATCATAAATTTGTGGTTGTGATGTGACTACTTTGTGTTCGTTTTTCATTCCTAAATTTTAAACCAACTCTAATCGATTTATGTTATTTTAAATAACATTATCATTTAGAACCGATTAGAAAAATAATTTTGCCTAAAACCTGTTGTGATATTGAGCAATTATTGTTTTATATAAAGCGTTTTATAAGATGGAACATAGTATTCATATGAACATCTTGAGACATCCTTGTTTAGTGATTAAAATATGAAGGGGAAACTATCCGAGGTGCTTATCTAATATTAAGAGCATTCAGCTCTTATAGCTTATCATTTTCAATACCTAAACCAGAAATTAATAAATCATTTGTGTCTATAACGACGGTTTCAAAGTAGACATATCTAAAATTTAAATGTTTTAAACACTCAATATAGAAATAAGAATTATAAAATTATTTAATAATTCAAAAATTATTTGAAATAAAATGTATGATTAAAATTTAAGTGTATGATTTATGAGGTAATGAATACGGTGAATTATTCCATGATAAACGCAAAATAAAAAAAATACTTTTTTTTTTTAAAAAATGAGAGATTTTCTTAAAAGTTTCGTTTGATGTAATAAAATTCATTTGTACAAAAACTTAACTTCGTTTTGGTTTAACGTTACCTATTGATTTAAAATTCTGTTGTATTACTTTTTTCTAGATACGTGTATATGTAACTAATTAAAGTTCTTTTCCTGAGAGTTCATATTTCTAATAAATAAGTCTGGTATGGTGTTTTCGAATAAAGTTTCATCTGTAGATTCATTCTCATGAGCACATATAAGACTTATAGTACATTCCCGAACTCTTAAACTAAAAGATGGTATATTTAGATACACAATCTCCGTACAGGATTTATTTAGGTTATAAAATATCTCGCATGATAAACATTTTTAAGGAATTCGTAGTAGCATGATGGAGAACTGAAACTTTTATTAAGTTGGTTCTTTTTCGACACATTTTATTAACTAAATTATTTTTTATAGGATGTTTACCTGTTAATTAGTGATACGCCCACCCATAACATGTTTCGTCGCCTTAAGAAGAATAACATCTTGTTACTCTATTAAACACAGTTTTGCGTTTGGCGGCATAAATAGGATATGCAGTGGTATTAACCTAGACAAACTCCGGCAACGGAGACTTATCACTAGTAATATAGTCAAATAAGTTTATTAGCCGAGAAATTAAGTTTCCATTAGGATAGACAATAACAAAATTAACTACATAGCATCTAAAAATAAGAAATTGTTAACATGAAGTAAAGTAATAAAGTATAGTGGGCGCTCCTATCTCAAGAGGATATTTTTTTACATACAAACTGTAAATAAATTAGTTTATAACAAAGTTATAGTTTGGTCGGAGTTGATTAAATGAAATAAAAAATTATTAATATTGCTATTCACGCCATGAATAAAAAATGTTAATGAATTATCATAATACCTTAATATTAATAAAGAAAAGAGTGGACATTAAAGGGTAAGATAATATTTAAATACAATATACGATTCGTCCCTGTTGTGGGTCATGAAATACTAAGATAAAGAAACAAAGTTCATCTTTTGCAACTACTAGTAATATTCCTAGTCACATCGAAATATCTATATTAAGCTTTCTCGTAGAGCTAAGTCTTTGTTAAGAGGCAATCTATAGGAAATCAATTACTACTGTAAAAACTACCATTTTTTCTTTAAGATGTCATTTCTATAAATTATGAAGCAAAATTCTCAAAGCTGTTAATAAAATTACTAATAAGAAGAGGAGGAGTTTAAGAAAGGGAAGTAATTGGAAATGCAATTGGTGTTATTAGTTTGGTAGGCTCCAGTTCATTGCGACAGTGCTTAAATTTTTACGCGTTTCGTTAAAGGAAATCTGTGACTAAACTTATTTGACTAACGTAAAAACGATGTAATAAATAAAAATATTGTGATTATAATGATAAATATGAAAACAAGGATGCTTTTCATTAGTTTTTCTGGAAACTAGTACCTTGCCATTGTATTAATTAGACAAAGCATTATTAATTGAGATATACATTGATTTGAATTTGTTGTCAGGTTAATTTAGCATAATAGTAATATAGTTTGGTAACAGTATAAAAAATAACATAAGAACAATGTTTAACGAATAAATCATCCATCAGTTCTGCTAAAACGCTTGACTTTCTCTCAAAGCTATCTCTTTAAATAATACAATACAACATTATTGATAGTAAAATATATAAAAAATTGTTGTTTAAATACGTGCAATTCCTTTCTCCAGCACCGAGCGTCCATCTGTTGAAATGATGATGATGATGAATTCCTTTTTCTTCTAATAAAAATATTCGGAAACTTCGAACGCAATTCTTTTTTAATATGTTTAAATAATATAGCAAACTAAAGAAAATGAGAACTTATTTCATGTTGCACGTAGTGATTTCTTCTTTTCACCATCGGAGGACCAGAGGTACTGCGAGTCACTATACATATATTGTAAACATATTAAGGTTAGTGAAGTTTAGTTGTTCGTTTTATATGGGAACAGCAAAAGAACATAACAGCAGTCTGTTTACATACCGCGTGATTGCCGCTCCTAAGGAAAGTCAAGACTACTTAATCGTCATGCGAGCAAGGGTTGGTTGATGTCACATACCCCCAAGTGTTTTTGGAAAGCTTTAATTTTCTTTCGACGTTTTATTTTAAAAAAATCTTGTTTAGTTCAAATAGAACTCGATCTTTTTAGCTTTAGAAAGTTGTCACGCTTTCAGTGTATCAATAAAAAATAGAAAAAGTTGATTAATGAACTCAAGCGAAATGTTATTCATATTACAAAGTTTTTTAGTTTTATAAGAATCATGACATGTTACTGTGGTACATTATTGAATTGCAAAACAATCAATCAATCAATCAAAAGCGAACCAAGTAATTTGCCAAAGTACGGTGTATAAAGCATTGAATATACACGACAAGCTTTAAAACCCCCTAGTATCTGACTTTTGATCACTTAAATTACACGTACTACGAATCGAGACAAATCGCCCACATTGCAGCTAGTCAGATGTATTCACACTAAATTGAAAGTCTGCCAAAAACTAAGGAAAAATATAGAATACCAGGTCCTATATTCTTTATTACGACTTCTTAACTTGCTAATAGTTAAACATGGTTAAATGTCTTTAAACTAGAACTACATCCAAATAAGGTATTTAAGAATCATCAGATTTTCGCTCGAGTTGATATTATTTTTGAATGCTGGGGCGATACTTCTACAAAAATTATCGTTTTTACGAAGTTAAAAATTGCCTTGGTAAATAATGACAATATTCTGTCTCATATTAACTCACATTTTTTAAACATTATAATTAACGGCGGTTGCAGCTTCTTCGTGGATTACTCTTAATAATGATACTAATACTTAACAGAGGAATTCTAATAATGATAATCTGAATAATGATAAATTCTTTAGGTTTATACGACGTATTGTCGCAGAACTTAAATACATTTTATGACTATTGTCATTATCAAGTGACAGCATAACTCTGTTACGTTATAATTCGTTAAACCTGCAGTAAATATTTAAATTTTATGTTTACTATGACGTTACGAACTACGTCGCAATGACTATTCATTATTATAGGATTGATAATTTGTATTACTATAAAAATTTGACATGTGGAACTAGATACTGAAATAACGAGTATTGAAGTTGAATTAGGTCAGGCTTTACGGTATATTCTTGCTAGAATTGAAGGAAGTTGGAGTTTTGAAGGCAATTGGAAAGTGTACCGTTGGCAGACCTTAAGCATTTTGTGGAATACATTACAAAAGATCTACTTATGCCCAGTAGTAAATATTTATGGATTGAGATAATGATAATTACTTTATTATCTATTTGAAACATTTTCGACAACTTTCATGGCTTCATTTATGTAATGTAACTTTGCATACATCTATATTCATTGTTAAATAAAATAATTGAAATAGGTACGCTCTGGTGTGTGTGTAGCTTTTAAATCACTTATTGCAAAAACGAATAAAAGCTTTTAGAGGTAATTACGCCTATGGGAGGCACAAACGGTTTTCCGACGAGTACTTTATTGTAATCCTTTGAGTACAATAAATGCAATTTTGAAAACTGCATTTAGAAGAGTGAAGTTTATTTAACTAAGAAAAATTGGTTTTGGATATGAAAGTTAGTTAAAATTATTCATTTGAATACTTTCAAATTGTATATGGTGGTAAAGATTGAAGTAATAAGCAGCTACCATTAAATATCTTACTCTTAACTAAGTAGAATTTGGATATCCCTATTAAAGTGAGATGAGCGAATGTTTTCCAGAAATACCAGATTTGAGCTAGCTCAAATTATACATTTTAATAACTTTTATTGTCAAGTAAATATATTGTGTTAAATATATTTTGAGAAATAATAATGTAGAGTTATACCAAATATGTATTATAATAATCTTATTTTATCCGATCAATAAGTTTTCCCCTTGATATTTCAATGTTTTTATCTACAGATTTAATACATTTAATCTCTTTTATGTTTCTCTTGACATCGCGTACCCTCAATATTTTCCCCCTCAAAGCATTTAATCAAAATTTACGAGGAAGTTTCAAACTTTATTACATACAGGTTTATCATGAATTGAATCGAACTGGTCCCTTGTTTGTCGAAAGTTCTCATACGGAATTGTCCTACTTTTGGTCTGTTAATAAAGTAACGTTATATTTAACTAAATTATAATAATTAGCTAACAATTCTTGAACATAATATACATATGTATATGTATATGAAAATTTATCCAACGAATTTAATACGGTACGGGAAACACTTTTTTCAGAAAGGCAAAGATCTAGAATGATGAATGATGACCATGTTATAAGCATTCTTCTTTTTTCATTATTTAACCATTAATATTATAACAAATTATCTTTTGTCTTCAGACCACTTTGAATAATGATTTAAATAATTTACATTAGTTTCCGTCGAGCCCAGTCATCAGTATTTGATTGATGTTACCGTCATATGCGTCTAAATAATCATAAAGACCCTCCCCTATACCAATTTTACGATTTAATATATAATATATATGTTAGCTTTTACTAACCGATAAAAAGGACATTGTTATTCAAAATACTAACTGAATGTTTAAAGTCTGCTTCGACTTCGTACGAGGAATTAGTTTAATACGTTATTTATTTTTCCTGTAACTAGATGTATTTAGGTTAAGCCGCCGGTATAATTAAAATTAGGAAGGTAAAAAGTATTTTCTTTATAGTTAATTAATGTATTTTAAATATGATTTACTGTATTTATGCTATAGTTTAAATACTTTCCTGCAAAATCTTTTCAGTTCTGTATTCAAATGATACGGCAGTATTTAAAATGTCAGATCAATTTTAAAACTTAAAGGAAGTATTTTAAAGAAAATAAATAACCACTTTAGCTAACACCAACGAAATAAGTAGATCGTACATGTCATAGCAAGTGATAACATTGGGATGTTTATTGAGATATTTACATAACATAATTCTCTCATCGCCTTGAGACAATATTAGTTTTCGTTCAATCGCTCTTCAAAGCTCTTCTTTTTGGCGGTAAAAATAAATTATTGGTGCTGACTAGCCATAAAAGGTAAATTCAAATTAGACAAATTTCATATTTTTTATATTGTTAGCTTTACCAACACCTGTTTACATTAATGCAATAATGAAAAACTTACAAGAAATTAAAAAAAAATCATAATGTAACAAAGCAATTATAGGTAAATACAACATGCCTAAAACGTAATTCACTAGCAAAATGTATAAAAAAAAAACAAGTTGACAACTCAAATTAGCGCAGTATGAGAAATGACTTAAGATAATGCTACTATCACTTTTCAAAAAAAATATTTAAACAGTTTACTCGAACTTGATTTTGACTTCGTTTTATTATAAAGGTAAGATTAAGTTTATGTTTTGGATATTGATCGCAATGCGTCTACAGTAGCTAGATCACTGCCAAAGTTTTAAAATACATTTTGGCGCAGTACCAACGCCAGGAATGATTTCCTGCTAAAAGCGGTTTTTCCAAAAACTCACAACAAAGTATCCCCTCTGAAAGGTCCGCGCAGTGCTAGTTTATTTGGAAAAGATGTTTTGTACTTCATTAACTTTGTTTCTGTTAGCAAATTAAATTATGTTTTATCTTCTTTTATTAGTAATTTCGCATAAATTCTGTTACAATGATCCTTAGTATTTAACTTAAAAAAAAATCTAATTTATTCCATAAGATATCTAAACAGTTTAATTTACGGATATTTAACACAGATATTTATTGTTTTAAAACGCTTTGTTCTCTTTTGTGTCCGTTGAAGAATATTTTTCAACGGTATCAGAGGTTTTAATCTATACAATTTACATTTAACCTATACTTTAATCTATACAATTGTATAGATTAGTATGGTGCAGTCAGTCGGACCTGTCTTTACATTTTTTTTTGATTTTCCTTAATATTATTATTCAGAGCTTTTTAAACTTTTTATTTACTTAATACTATTACTCTCTTATCGTATACCATGACAAAACTGTTGTATATAGTATATATACATAATCGCATTTACTTGTTATTTCTATTATTTACTATAGTATTGTTAAACAACATTTCATTACTTTTTCGTAACTGGTTTCCTTTTTATTAATTAACGTAAACTATCTAATTCTATTCTTAACCTTGTTTCTTGATCAAATTCATACTGTGTGTTTTACTAATTACTAGTTATATCGTATTTCGCTTTACTGTGACTATTGTTACTGGTTATGATAAGCTGACATGTGTACGTATCTGACAATTTTGACATATGTTAGTTAACGAGAGCAATATTGTTCATTAGGAATAGAACTTCAAAACAACAGGCTATTCTAAACAATCACAGTACTTGTATTACTACAAAGAAAAATCATTGTCCCGATCTTCTTATTTTCATATGTTGACATGTATTATTACAGAACTAGAATGGGAATCAGTTTTAAACAGACAAGTGAACATGCGAAAGTTGTTAATTTAGTTTGCTGAAATTTGTTGAAAGTTTTAAATGAAAAGTTAAATTCTAATGGTTTGGCAGGCGCTGTGCAGAACTACTTCGATCTTCTGACACAAGTAAAATTTAGCTGAATCCAGAAAATGCCCTTTTAAATTTACATTTTTAGCAATGAACTTTAAATATCCAAATTTAAACAGACGTATTTTCTATATATGGTAAAGACGAAGGACGAACAGACATTAAAAATTAGGCAGCTATTATTATCTTTTACCTTATGATTAAGTAACAGTTTAATTATACAAGTGAAATTAATAATAACTGAATAATTTTATACAGAATATTTTACAATTGATAAATATTTTTACTAATAAAAAATTTTGTTAACATTTGTCACATATTATAAGTTTTTGTAGCCTAATGATATTGGGTGTTGACAAAGAGTGATGGCCCTCTTGTCAGTTTGTTTTTCGCACTTCCTATTGTTATATCAAAAATCCGTGTTATTTGTAATAAATTTGAGTTTCATGCTGATTAAATACTTCGTAGTAATCAAATATATATCTCCATAAACATGAATTTAAAAGAGTTTGTAAAATTTAGAAATAATTATTTTTAACAATATATAATTTATTTAAATGTTCATTGCCTAAAAAATAAATAGTCGAAAAGCCGAAGTTTTGTTTTTCAATGAATGGTTTCTTCGGTTTATTACAAATTTATTGAGATTTGGAAAGGCAAGTAGCCGTCAGATTAGTAATTAAAAATTAACGTAATCAGATAGCTAAGCTTAAAAACTGTTGCCTATTATTACTCATGTATATTTTAATATGCTGATGAGATTTTAAACAATGACTAAATGATAGCATTGTATACCGCGAAATAATATCTAAGATAAATCAATAAAAAATTCAAAGATCAAAGAATAACCGTATGTTTGACATAAATAGTTGATGTGAAGCACTGTTAATACGTTCATTATTTTAAAAATATTCCTGAAAAAATGCTGCTGTTTTTATTAATTTTATTGTAAATAATAATCTATGAACATTAAATAATTTTTTTTGTGTACATGAGAATTATTTCTTAACCAGAAATAACATGCATTGATTCATTCCCATAATAAATTTGAGATGTACTTTTTATACGCTTGTCTCAAGGATATTACGTATAGCCAAAGATTGATGACACTCGTGTCTCCATTTATTTCCCCTAGATAATCTCGTTCCCTCCAGCTGAAGAATATGTGAGCCGAAATTACAGCTGAAATTTTCCTGCTTCTATAGACAAATGAGAGCCGTTTAACGTCACTCGTGTCTACCCACGAATTAGGTTCAGAATATGTTTTATAAACATGTGGTTTTTGTATTATAACTAACAAGTTCGTGTAATAAAGTAATCGGCTTTTGAAATGGATACTGTATAATATGTCGAAAACCGTCGCCTATGCAAGGAGACCACAGAAAAATGCAGTCACTGTGGAGGGCCACACAAGTGGGCAGAATGCGAAAA
>DWLS01003392.1:0-15824 GCA_018246255.1 Pachliopta kotzebuea | reverse complement strand
TGTTTAAAACCCCCCGCCTGAACCTTTCACGGCCAAAATGGGGGCCGAAAGCATCGACAACACACCAAAAAAAAAAAAAAAAAAAAAACCGAACAAAACTTGAAAATAAAATTAAAAAAAGTATTACCTCGAATAGAAAAATATATATATTGTGTAACATACATATTGTTACATAAAATATTCATGATAATAAGCAATAAGTATTATTTTCTAAAATATAATAGAAATAATTAAATTAAAAAATGTTAAGAAAAAATTAATTTCTTAACCCCGAAAAAATTACGAATCACTGATTTTTCGGCCATTGTGTGTACGCGCGCGTCGCCGTAGTGTGTAATAACAAACCACTTACAAAAAACTTATGGTAGAATGAATATAAGTGTGAACTGTGCAGTGCCATCACAAACATACAATGTTTACTGGCACCAAGTATGTTTAACGTTTAATTTGTAAAATAAAAAAATGTGTAATAAATAAAAAAAAAAGCTGTACCGAACAATGATCGCTTTCAGTTAAGCAATATATGGGATCGCACTGCACTTGTCGTTTTAAAACAAAAGTAAAATTTTGTTACTACAGTAATTTAACTAGCTCCGGTGCTATACAAGTCCGATCATGATAATGTCTTTACGGTATAAATATTAACTAAAGTGGTAGCATCAACTACTTTCTGGCTAATAATGAAGATGAAATTATATTCATAACAAGAGTTAACAATAAACTGTGGAATAGATCTTCTGGAAGTGCCAATATTAGAACTTTGATAAAGAACTGGACCTAAACAAATACACCAACATGTAAAATTGCAAAACTATTAAATGGAATCAAATATTAACATAGGATCACTCCCCGATAAGATAGCTCGCAAAATTTGGTACGTTTTGACTGTATGTAAGCGAAATAAGTTCCATCATCCGAAACAGAATTAAACAATTTTTTATAGTTCGACGAAGTTGAACGAACATGTCGTTCACCTGACATTAAGTGATACATGTTACACCCATGTCGTGCTAGTTAAAATGATATACACTGCACTATTGTTACAACATTGTTGAGACAAAATGTTAAATCTCTTTACCCCGTTAGTAACGCCCACTACTGTTTGGTCGCAGAAATAGATGACCTAGATGGTTTCCGAAAATGTAGATCTACCAATAGTAGAAATATTATGCCAATTTGATCTAGTAGTTTCTGTCTCATTAATACAAATCGCAAAATATTACATAATCCCTTGGATCCAAAAAAGCTATTATACAATGCCATACCAACAGTAAAATTGGAAATAATGTCTGTGATAATAATCGAGACAAGAAGCTTACTGCATTTTTAAACGACGTGGCGACTAGTGAAGTGAGATAATCACTCGATAGTAAGTGATTCACTTGCCTATAACAAGGTGGCGCTGGTTAGGATGATTCACAGTGCCACACACAATCGTCGCTATGAGAGCTAAGGTTTTATTTCGTTACCCCAGTAATTTCACTAGCTTACAACACTCTTCACAAAACAGTAATAATTTCACAGTACTGTTTGTCGGCTGCTACAGCTAAGCTGCGGTGGTACCTACTTAGACGGTCTCCAACAACAGAAATCTAACACTAGTAAACATATACTAGTAATAAACGAAATTCTTGCATTTCTTTTAAAGTATATGACAATATATTTTAAGCGGATTATATAAAATTTTTGTTATAAACAAAACTTTATACTTTATTCATTATTGAATACAAAAAGCTCTATGACGTATAAAAATTTTTTTTGTCTTTTCGTTCGTCTCCAAACGTTAGATCGTGTTCGACATTTAATAACTTTGGGTATGATCTTCCGCCCTTTGTGATCTCTAAAAACAAATAAAGAAATCTTAAATAAAACGTTCGCGAAAATAAACGAACAAACAAAGGAATAAAATCAGTACGTTATTGAATAATAAATAATTTAAGAGTCCTTCACGAAATATTACGTCTCCTTTCTTATGTTAGCGAAAAGATAAATAAATATAAATTTTCCCTAGCAATTGAAATAACGGAATTTCATTCCGTAATCATTTATCTTTTCATACTGCACAACAGGAACTTAATGAGAATTTTGATTTTTGCTTATTGTTAGGGTGAACGGTAAATTGGAAACTGTATCTCCTTGAGATGATATTGTCAAAAAAATTGTTTGATGAGGCATAAGCGTCCATCTCAAAGAGTAAAGCATAATTAAATAACTAAATTAATATATTAGTTATGTGTCTGTTATAGAGGTGTAGATTTAACTACAAACGCTGTATACATCTATTTTATGATTGAAATAAGTAAAAATTCTTAATACTGAGTAATGACAGCATATTAACAATATAAATTGTAATAGTAATAATAATTTTACTGGTGGTAGGTATCTACTGTCAGAGTACGTCTAGGAAAGTATCATAGCATCTCCTATTTCTAACGACCAATAGTAATGTGCAAACTATGCTCCGGTTTGAAGGGTGCTGTATGCTATTGAAATCACTGATGTAAACGAGATTTAACACATTATGTCTCAAGGCGACGAGTGCAGTATGTTTCTGTATATACTATCTTAACTAATACCACATCATTATGAGCAAGCGTATCAATTACCATCAGGTGAAAGAGATCTCGCCGCATTGTAGAATAAAAAAAAGAACACTTAATAATAAGCTCATGGTTCATCATCATCAATAGCTTATGGCAGTCCACTTTTGGACTTAGGCCTCTTCCAAGAAACCACTTAGCCCGATCTTCGGCTATGCGCATCCAGTTGCTGCTAGCCGCCTTGTGCAGATCGTCGCTCCATCTGGTCACGGGGCCTATGGCCATGATTAACCTTAACAAATATTGCAATAGTCAAGAACACCTCAAGGACCTTAAAGCGATAACTATACAGTAAAAGAATTATGGTTCTTCAATATATATATATATATAACGCTTGCTTGGGTAAAGCCTCAGTTGTATATAAATACAGAACTTGTGAAATAAAAGTAAGTTCTCTCTACACATTCATACGTAACATTAGTCCTTTGTATGTGGTCACTCAACATAACTACTGAAAAAAAATAATTAAGATTCTTATCCGATTCCTTGTATATGTAACAACTTGAGTTCAATTGAAATATGAATGCGATGGCTACGTAAATAAGTAATTTGTACAATATATTTTTAACAAAGGGAATGAGCTCGTAATACCAAGTTGTGCAACTAATTAAGACAGACCCCCGGAGTATCGGAACGTGGAAGTATCGCCCGGAGGCGGTCTCGTCTGCTGGGGAGCTCGAGGGTCGACACTTGTGCGCGCTGTGTTCATCCAAGTAACTATTACCGACAGATACGCCCTGTGAAGAGCACTTTGCTTTCCGATATTCCACCATCACATTTTTTATTATCACAATTCCATATTTTAAATAAAACTGACAGCATACTACTATTATATCATAGTTAACCAATTCCAGTTGCAATACCATAGCAGATAACTTAAAGCCTTGTGATAGGAAATTCTTAGATTGGAAAAAAATTTAAATGGCTTCTTATGTATCAGTATGAATATTAATTATTACAATATGAGGGTGATATATCTACTGTTGCTGGGCCTGTCCCTTTTTTTTTAAATCGTCCCCTCTTCATGTTTTAGGTAAGTGTCGTGTTCTCTCTTTTTTATTGCACTTTATTTTTCTTTTCTCATTTCCTTTTCGATTCTTTCATTCCATATTTCTTCATTTTTCATTCGTTTTCTCCGTTTCTTCATTCTTCTTTCATTGTACTTTTCGTCGGCTGCAATAGGAGCTGAGGTTATACCTACAGAGACGTTCTCTGGCGAAAAAGATCTACCTAGCATTGCCTCTCTGATGAATGAAGACGAAAGATGAAAGTCGCCTTATTTATATAAAATTTTGCAAGGAAGTAATAGGAAAGGTGATAAAACAAAACAAGACTACAGATTAAAACATGAAATTGTAAAAAAGATAAATAGGAAGCTATAAAACAAAATTATTAAATAGAATATAAACAAGAGTAAAAATTAAAGTAATAAAATAAAAGGCTAATGTTAAAAAGAGAGAAATAGCAAAGCAAACAAAAGAAAAGTAGTTATAGTAAAAATGCAAAATGCAGCGAAATTTGCATTGAGAGTCGATGCATAAAAGGTGACAAAAGATAAAAACATACAAAGAAAGAGTGAAAGAAGGAAATATAGAACGAGAGGATAGACAAGTAAGAGAAAATAGGAAAAGAGGGAATGAAAAGAAAGACAGGACTCTTAGCCACAAAACGAAGTGGAACTCTTTAAAAAAGGCAGAAAAACGAATGTACTTTTCACAAAATTATTATCATGTATTTTATGTTTCTCTAAAAGTAAACTAGCTGTAGGAATGTCCTAGTCCACTTCTTCATGTTACAGATTATCTATTAAAACTTACCTAACACGAACCATTTTTAATTATCCGTAGTTATATTTTATATACAAATTATTTAATTTCACTATATCAAGTTTAATTCGCTAATATAATAATGTTATAACGATATATAGGTATCATTTATAAGCGCTGTAAGATTACATCACTCGGAAGAATCGCTGCGGTAAATTAAGTAAGACTTAAAATTATATCATTACAAGTGTGATTACAGTAGCTGTTTATTAAGGGAAGCGTTGATTGCAAGCAATTTCTATGTAATAAAGAGTTATTTATATAAGTTGAAGTAGTATACTTACTTTGATATTACAACACAACGATACTTTGTTAGATTAGTTAGAAAACTAAATTAAACTTTTATCAATCAATAAATAACTTTAAATTACTTTATGAATCTTTACAAACAGTGTAAATGTTTTTAATTAATTCGACAATTTTTTTTTTTTTATTGTTTTAGTCGATGAGACGAGCAAGGCGTTCACCTCATGGTTAATGATACGCTTGTCCATAATAACGTGGAACTAGTTAAGATGGTATACACAGCAGCACATTGCGCTCGTCGCCTTGAGACATAGGTTGTTAAGTCTCGTTAACCCAGTAATTTTTCTAGCATAGAACACCCTTTAAACTGGTAAACAGTTATGTTTGCAAATTACCGTGTAGTAGTAGAAACAGAAGGTGCGGTGATACCTAACTAAACGTTCTCCAGCAAATAAAGACCTGCCACCAGTTAAATTCCGTAAAAGAAACTATGAAAAATACTCAGTTATGTATATGTACAAATAACACTAATATAAATGACATAAAACAGGAAATAGCAAGATTTTTTATTTAACATTATCGCCCATTTCAAAAAAATTACTAAAACTATTTACCAACCGAAATCTGAAACTAACATCTAAGAAATTTATAAAAGACATCTTGATAGTACTTTCGTAAACGTCCCACAGCGTAGTAATTTATAAGGATCGTACATTATATCAAAAAGTTACCAAAAATCGACCCACGTGCCGCCCACAAAGCATCGACAGTTCAAATGTATCTCGATTAACATAAATAAGAAATAAATTTTTTTTTAGGTACCATTTGTTGTCGAAATGGTCTATAATTTACTCTTCGGTAAACTAAATTGATCACCGCCGAATGAAACATGTGACCTTAAAGTAATTGTTCGCGTTGTTGTACTCAAATTTCTTTTTACGGTGCGATGATTAAATTAAATCATTTTTTCAGTTTCATTATTTAATTTTTACTTACAGTAACTATTTATTGATTAAAAACCATTCTCTAAGTCTATTCGTTGAACGACAACAGACAAAATAACATAAAAAATCATGTACTCGCCGAAAAACGCTTTACTTTTTCATTATAATCAATAACTATACTAAAAACTAAAAAAAATATTTTAACATGTTATAGATACCGTTATCTTATAAAACTTCCATAAGGTATATTCGAAAGGCGTTAATAAGCCGTTGAGAGGAACTGAAGTTTATGATTTTAGGCCTAATTAAATCCATTTATACTACAATAATCGTTAAGAGACATGTGATCAAACCTTCTGACACAAATATATAAAAAAATAGGTTAAAACTCGTTGAAAGTTTCAGAAAATGCTATGTTTGAATATTCAGTTTAAAAGTTAATTTATTACGGTTTCAGTAGTTATAATATCAATTAAAAGCTATGAAATATTTCATAATATTGCAATGAATCGGATTACAGTAACTTCTTACGAATACATAATTATAATAAACTTCCAAAAAATTTGGATTCATTAAAAGTCTATTAGATAAAGACCTTTCTATACTCTCGACAGAGCAGTCGTTAAAAGTGGCTATTAAATAATTTAAAAGGGCGTTCGCGATAAAACGATAACATCTCTCTTAACTATCGGAAGTGGGTGCCATTAATAACGGTGACGTCACCAGCGGGTGGATTGCAGTGCACTGACTTATTTGAAGTCAATTATAGCAGTAGCCGGAGGTTAATAGTGGCAGCGAAGAGTCATCCATCAACGTTTATCAACGGAAGGTGTACCGCGGGCCGTTGTGGGGGTCAAAATTTTCGTGACACTTTTGTTACTTACATAATTCATTTTTGATACTTATGTTACATATAAAAAAAGAAACATTATTTTGTAGCATATTTATAAAGAACAACTTTTAAGAAAAGACTTCCTTATTAAGTGCTAGAGAAAACTTTTATTTTTTAAGTTGTAGCGACAAGACGTGCAAGTTATGAACCTGATGGTAAGTAATACGCTGGCCCATAACGTGTCTCTGGTTAAAATGGTATACACAGCACCACATTGCGTTCGTCACCTTGAGATGTAAAGTGTTATATCTCGTTACGCCAGCAATTTTATTAGCATATAGCCCCTTCAAACCGGAACACAGTTATGTTTACTATTTAGCAGCAGAAACAGGAGTTGCAGTGGTACCTACCTAGACGGTGTCCGTTAACAAAACTTAGTCCAAAAGACTAGTCTCTGTAGAACTTTTAGCAATTTACTTGTTAAATACGAGATGATAAGTGAATAAAGTAGGTACTTTAGTAGGTGTGATCTTAAGTACTCATAATAAATACCAGATGAACATCCTGATCGTTTCGTCATTTAGTTGAATCAACCAAAATTATAACACTAAACAGACATCTATTACAATGTTATGTCTACTCTATAGTCATCGATTTCAATCTTACTATAGCGATAAATTGAAACATCTCATAAGGATCTAAATTCTGGACCTAATTGTAAACGCATAAATCTATCGCATTCCCCGCTTAACAAATACGTTACCCGGTTAATAAATTATTAAAGAGGCCGTTCGTTAATATCACTTGAAATGGCGTTGATAAAGTTAACACTACATAATTCCGTCGACCATTTATCTCTTGCTGACAACTTTAACAGTGTCGCCGGCCAAGTGAGCGTGAAGCCATTACAGCTTCAAGTAAATATTTTACACTTAATATCGTTCCCGTTTAAGATAACTATCACGAATTTCAGGAATAGTTTCACGGAATGTCGTCCAGCACTGAAATTCTTACTCGCTAATGACACTAATGTGTATAAACTATACTGAAACCATTTCTTAGTTTATCAGAGACAAGACACCGCAGCTCCTGTTTTAACCACCGAACAAAGATATCAGTGTCCCGATTTAAAACTGTTACTAATAAAAGGAAGGCATTCATCAGATGACAAGTGATACGTTTGTCCATAACTACAAAATACTAATTAAGACGGTATATACAGCATCACATTGCGCTCCTCGCCTTGAGATATATGCTGTTAAGTCTCGTTTCTTCAGAAATTCCACTAGCATACAGCACTCTTCAAACCGGAACATATTAATGTTTACACTTTACTATTTGGCAGCAGAAATAGGAGCTGCGGTGGTACTAATTACTGTGGTAACAAGACGCATGATGTTACATATCGTCAAAATCTTCCAACATCCATTGCTTTATACTGAAAGAGAATTATAACTAATGATTTACTTTAGTAGTAGGTAAGTAGCAAAGAACTTAAACAGCATATTTGGAACTATGTCAAAAGACCGGCTCAATTTAAGTAATTCCAAACAAGTCCAAATATAACTTCTATTATTTCAACAGTAATGTGAATATTACTACTGCGTTCTGTTATCGCATACTACATATAACCAACTATGGCTAGCCATATGGCCACTTTAGGACGTAGACCTCCTTCCCATGAATACTGTATTGGGTATGAAATAGAGAGTGAAGCAAACCATTTCGATACTGACTGACTCCTTTTTTGTTTCCCTATTAGGTATTCTATTTCTGGTCTGAAGATATTTAAAGATTGGTGGATTCCGGAGACTATAAGAAATGTATTCTTGGATAGCTTTCTAGCTGATCTTGGACGTGTAGGCGCAATTCAGTGTGTCCTCCTGCACCAGCATTAATGACAGCAGTAACTATACAAGAAAAATTTGTAATAAATATTTTTACTGTTAACTGTGATGAGAGAAGTTTAGGATACGATAGAGCATAGCCAACATAGGTTAAAAGGTTCTAATAAATGTTAAAATATTATTTAAAACATCAACAATGCTATTTGTGGACTTATCAAACATATTAAAAATAATTTAAAAATCAACACTAGTTAAGTAAAACTTATTTAACTTTAAACATGTGAATAAAACTTTGAAAATGAGTATATGTTAAGATAATGTTTTTGTTAAATTACTGTCATTAATATGTATGTATCGACTTATGTTATAAATATATTTTATGTATTGGCCTTTCTCAAAGTATATGTCCTTATCATATTTGTATGTACTAAATTATTGTATTTATTATTATGTAATTTAGTTATTATTCATATAAAATACTCTGTATCTATAACGTAGATACTAATACGATACTCGATCTCTGCTTAACCCTAGTGTATATATGTACGGTAACCCCGGTGTACATATAGTACGGTAGACAGAGGGAGAAAGCCTCTTGGCATTATTTCCCCCTTCTGGTACCCTTTTTTGGGTATAAATAAAGTTTTTAAATAAATATTTAATATCTTCTGTATATAAACACCTTTATGTCTATAAAATTTCCTTTCTCATATTCAACTTTAAACAATTCATTTCAGTACGTACTTTGATAATAGTTAATTATTAATAAAGATATGAGTAATTAAAACAGTTTTAAGTACTTTCAGCGCAATTTTTTATATTTTAATTTATAAAAGGCAGTGATAAAACTAAGTGCCTATAAATTACGCTCTCATTAGCCAATTAACACTTTTAATATAGCTTTTACTACTTTAATGTTATTATATTATATTTTATATTGAGCTAATACTTGGCTCTGATTTTAAATAGTTTTAACTTTGAATAAAATGTACAGTTTATTTTACCCATGCCTTTGTTTGACAGCTGAAACGATTCAGTTATAACAGCAGATTTTATACTGATGGTAGTTCTTTGAATCCGGTGACCATCTAGTTAAAAACCATCGCAGCTACAATTGTAGCCGACACATATTAGCATAAAAACGTTACTGTGTTTCAGTTTGAAAGGCCTTGTAAGCAGGTGAAATTATCGAAGTAACAAGACTTAACACCTTATATCCCAAGGTTACAAGCACAGAGTGGTGTTGTATATACCATCTTAACCAGCGCCACGTTGTTACATGTAAACGTATCACTTATCATCAGGTAAACGCCTTGATCGACGCGTCTTCAAGTCAATTAAAAAAATATGATCCAAAATATAAAGAAAGTATAAGGCATATAGGAAAAAGCCATATCAATGTCAAAACTCGACAACAAGTGGTCTCGAATCGAACCAAGGACTTACGTGTTAGAAGAAGTTATCCGTTGAGCCAGTTAATTGAGCGTTTGAGAATATAAGTTAAATTTTCTTTTCAACTTCTTCACGAACTCGCACGTGGGAAGAGCAAACAAACTACAAACTCTACATAATCAAGGCTTACTCCGGCTACAGTTTCACTGACATTGTTTTTGTAGCTATACTGTTTTCAAGAACTTTCCCGTAAACAAGGATATTACTTATTCACAAGAGCAAATAACTTCGTATGGTACCAACATTGTAATTTCATTCATGAAAAAAAAGTTCTTTTGTTACTAATAAAAATAACTAACGTATGTGTTTAATATATTTACATTACACGTTCGAGGTAATTGTCTGTTACTTTTTGATAGTTTTTGAAAGTAGAATTATATACTCAATTCTTACTTACATTTTTAATGGGAACAGTCTTATCGTAAGAATTTTTAAAAGGTGAGCTCTTTCATAATAATTAATTACTCTAAATAAAATAGGTCAAGTAAAATGAGTTTTAACATAATGAAAGTAAATCAACGATATTGTCTATTTGGGGAGAAATTAACTGGAAGCTCTATTCAGAAAGTTAGTAACTTTGGAGAATGTTGTAAGTAATGAACTTAACGCCTGTACGATGTTCTATTAGTGAAACAAAAGGGGAGGGCTTTTGTTTCAAAAGACATTTTCAAACGATCAATATAAAAGGTATTAGCACGACTGTTAAACGTGCCATTAAATGTAACTCATATGGATTCATTTGATTTAGTTAATATTAAACTATTATATTTACTATATTATTTATTATATACCATATTATATATATACTACATTATATAACTATTAAACTATTAGTTATTGTTAAACGAAAATTCATTCGCTTTATTAAAAAAATATTAGTTAAAGATATTTTTGCTACTATAACAACACATCTATTTTCGCATTGGTATAAATTTAATATAGAAAAGAAGTCAATAAAATCAAAATCAACAATGTTTATCACATTTTTGTTATATTTATACTGTAGCCGGATGTGAAAACGTATATTTACTATAGCATATCTAAAATGCAACATAAATTTAAATAAAATATGATATTATATCAAACGGGAACATCTGTGAGTGATTCTAAGAACATTAACAGATTAGCGTCAGCTGCGCATTGGGCAAAGGAGATAATATAAACTGAACATAAAACAAACAAGCGGAAAATTTACAAGTATTGAATACGTCAACGAATTTATGTGGCAAAAGGTCCTCTGGAACCACATTGGAAATAAGTTTGACATTTCAATTCGCGGTTAGCGGGTTACCGAGCGCTCTATTCCGCATCCATTAAAGTTGAACGCTATTTATAAAATGTGAAGTCTCGTCTGCACCATATCGTATTTTGAAAGAAAAAGCTACGAATAAAATAAAATACAACCGAAAATCTATCTTATAAATAGATCTAAGTGCGAGTTTTTAACAGAAATTGATATATTCTGCAAAGGATAAATAAATTGAACCATCTAGGTAATGCCTCGTATTTTATTCATATTTTTTTCGCTAGTCAAAGAAACGTCTTCAAGTTTTATTTATTGACACGTGAATTTCATAATACAAAAAAAATGAGTATGACAAATTATATGTACATGACTACAAGTATTTACTATTATAATTTTATTTAATTACTACAAAACGTTGTTTCGAGAAAGCATCTTGAAACAAGGAAACGAGCTCTTCAAGAGTTTGTAAAGTTGAAGTTTATAATCTTATTATCAATAATAACCATATAATTGATATATATATATATAACCATATTATGTTTTCTGATTAAATAACCGTTTATTATTTTATAAATACACATTTAGACGGCGAAGACTTAGAGAGTTATAATTGACAAGTTTGCCAGTCATATATGAGATCCCTTTGATATATTCCTGTACTCTGGTAAAGTGATTCACGTTTGCAGAGTGCGCAATTAACTTTACAAATGTATTTCAGCTAAAGCGAAATGCTAAAGTACACTGCGCATTTGGAAATTCGCAGAAAAAGCCGAAAGCGTTGTTAGGGGCGCAACAAATCAGCGTCCGCCCTATATTTCGTGATAGATAACATCCGACCGTTTTCAAATAACGATATCGGACAACATTGAGGGTGACGTTCCGCTATTAGCTGTTAGGGAGAGAAAAAGTAAAAAAAGCGCTTGTCAAACACACGACCGCACACTTAAGGTTTTCCTTTAAAAAAAATTATAGAGATAACGACGTTTCCCGTTGATCCTCTAAAAGGTGACAGGTAGCGTAACTTTGAGATAGCTGATAATTTTCAGAATAAACGATACTGAAAGTTTAAACACTGTTATTAATATATAATATAAAACATAACAATTTTTATTCTTAACGAATAGTATTAATATTTTTAATAAGAAGATATTGATTAATCAAAACCAAAACATAGCATCTGTTCCTCAAGCAGATAAATATAACTATACGGTCTCTTCTGTAGAAAATCATCAAGCGTATATTTTATAATAAAATATAAATAAGAAAAAAGTTTCAATGATTTATTAACAATATTCATTTTGTAGCTATTATTTATATAGATTAAAGTGCTAAAGAAATTGTACAATAGGTGGTGGGTGAAAGAAGCCCAGAATACTCTGAGACTCAGATATTAAAGACTATATTATAATGCTATTATTATTATACTGTGATGTGCTGTTACAAGACTCGATCGAAAAAACTCTACCATCATCCAAACTTTAATACCTATGGTCCAGGTCATCTATCTGCGTCACGGAGACAGGCATAAAAATAAAACAGAAAGTTTTAAAACTGCACACTGTTAATTATATATAACTATAAATAACTTCATTAAATTGTCCAACAACAGATGTATGATTAACTTCTCATAAAATTCTCTATATTAATAGAATATACCTCATGCATAAAAAAATTGTTTATAGTGGTAATATTTTTATTTCATGAGGCGATGAGATTTGCAATGTATTTACCTGATTGTAAGTGATATGTTTGCCCTTAACAACGCGGAGTAAGTTAAGATTACATACACAGCATTATATTGCGCACGTCGCCTCGAGATGTATGGTGTTAAGTTTCGTTACCCCAGTAATTTAGGTACAGGCCTTCAAATCGAAATGAAGTAATGTTTGCTTACTGCATTTGGCAGTAGATATACTGCTACCATCATTAATAAAACAGTAAGCACACCATTGTAAAGTGATCATATTTAATCTCTAGTAACTTAAATTTATCTTACTTACAGTTACTTTTTAAGTACTTTATTTTTGTATGTATATGTACTAGTACTCTAAGTATATGTTATAAAACAATATTAACATCACATTTACCATTGTAGATTCAACTGCTACGAATAACAAACATTTTGATTCACATCAAAGTAAATACGTATGTTAGTCATCTAATGACTTATAAATTGTTTTCCACGTTTTCTGACAAAGGGAAATAGTATTGACTAAACAAAAATGTCACATCATCTCCCCTCGCACATTAATATAGAAGGTTCCGTGCTATGGTACACAGGTAATTACATACACATGTTCGCATTATTCAGAAAACAATAGAGTCGTGTGCCTGACAGGCCATTAGGGCAGACCCATCAAACATGACAATGGATTTCGGTTTAAATCAGTTCATTAATAATTAACATGTAAAAACATGCGATGACATTGGAGAGAATATCAACAGTAATTAGTAAGAAATTGTTAAAAACAAAACGTAACTTCGTACCAAATATTATAGGCGAGATTCAGACTACGTACAACTCACAATGATCGTCTAGGTTATGTAAGAAATTAAAAATTAAGTTTTAGTCAAAGAAACTCAATTTAATTAAATCTTCATCAGTTCATAGATGTCCATTGCTGGACGTAGGTTTCCTCTAATAATGGGAGGATTTTGTGCACTTAAAATAACACACACTGTTATAAAATATTATTAAGATTAAAAATCAAATTAATAAAAAACTTTGAAAGAACAAATTCAAAAATATTATAAGCTTTATTATTAAACTAAATACTTAATTTCTATATCTGAAATAAATATATTTCATTAATATCATATAGATAACCTAATTTTATTTTCTTGTTATTGTTGGGAGAATAATGAAAGATATTAATGTTTGAATTAGATTTGTTATCAGCAATTATGTAAATAACGGAAACAGCTTCATGTTTCTCAAATAATTGTTCCCTGTTTAGGCAATTGATATTTAAGTTATATTTCCCTAAACTTTGTATTTCACTTGTAATATCCGATCAATGCTCCCCGTTAGATCTGTAGAGAAACATTAACCTTTTTCTTATCGTGTTTTTTTATAGCAACAGAAGGAAGCTGCTTCAAATATATCCCCGTACAACATAAAATCTTGACCTCACAAAGCGATATCCTATTTGGAACAGAACCACGGAAATACAATTCTGTACAAAATACGCTTACGTGGCTTGGCGGTTTGAACATTTGCATTGAGGATTTTCCTTCTATAAAATCCAACGGCTTCTTAAGCCCCGGGGGAGGTACGTGGAAAATTTCGTACGTCTAACACCGTACCCTACCGCCGCAAATGGAAACTGTAAATATATATAACTGCGACTAACCGTACTGGGACCTTCACAAAAACAGTTTCAACAGATCTAGTAAACTATAATCTACACATAAAAAGGTTGCGACGAGCACTTAGACAATACAACTACCGACAACCAACAAACAACAAATATAATATATTTCAATGTAGACTTGTGAGAATATTTCTAAGCGTATAATTTGATATATCCTTAAAGGCTACAAATAAGAAACTTAAAAGGAAAGCAGCGGCTTATCCAGAATAATAATTAAGCGAGACGAGTATAGCATTAACCCCCATAATTCATAAAGCTTACGTTCAGCTGCAGGAACTAAACAAGCCGGAAAGACAAGGTATGTGTAATTTTAACTCCGGTCTCTATTACCTTCTAAGATTAAAAGGTGACAGAATGTCCCAGGGTTTTCAGGCTTTGGATACAAAAGTCATGGGTTCGTTTCTCCATGGTATTTAAATTTTTTTGTGTTTCTGTTCATCCTTGGTGCTAATTTTAAACTTTCAAATCTACTTAACCGGAAGAGGTATAAAGTCTTAATTTCTTTTTTTTTACTTCTCGTCTCCTTACCTTGTACTTCAATATATTGTAAAAGAGTATCCCTGTAGCTCTTTCGGTACAAAAATTGCAGACGTTACGGAGTATTTAAGTCAGGGCATCAGTCATTTTGCGCTGATGTAATGAAGTGACAGAGACTAAAATGCTGAAATTTTGACCGCTTCTACACAAAGAGTATTTCCAAGATTAATAGGTAGTGACTTTTCTAAACCTCAGATAATTTGAAATATCTGGAGTACGTCCCAGTGCTTCAAAGGGTTGAGCTAACAACAGCCGAATACACATTTGATTAGGCAAGTATCTTTTTACCTGCCTTATTGTACTCCAATTCCACTTACATAATTACATCACAGCACTGTATGTAAATATTTCGGAGAGAAAAACCCAAAACGAAAAATAAGATGTTATTACATCTTGATATTAACCTTTTAGGTTATTACCCTTAATATCCACTTCAGCTCCTGTTTCTACTGCTATAAAGTTATGTACAAACATCACTGTGTGCCGGTTTGAAGGGTGCTGTAAGCTAGTGAAATTATTGAGGTAACGAGACTTAACATCTAATGTTTTATAGCGACGAGTATTATGTGGTGCTGTGTATACATCTTAACTACCACCATGTTGTTATTGACAAGCGTACTCCTGCCATCAAGTAACGCTTTACAAAATTGTATGGATGTTTGTCTGAAATAAATGTTTTTAATTATTTATTATTTACCTCTCGTCGATATAAACTAGAATCATTATTATTGTTAACTGTACCATCATCAGATGTTGTACTCGTCTGCTCGTTTGGTAGTATAATAAAATACAGCAACATTGCTTTGACTGATTCATTGAGTTTAAGAATACCTTAATTTTTGACGATTATAAACAACCCTCTTGCCATGCAATCAAGACCTTCTCGTGGTTAAAATCCACGCTGGCCAAATGCTAGTTAG
>DWLS01003391.1:0-15825 GCA_018246255.1 Pachliopta kotzebuea | reverse complement strand
CATAGCGGCGTTTTTCGCTCGGAGGAGCTGTCGAATATTCCACGGGAGATTCCCGAATTGGGGTTCCCCCTCGGGGACCGTCCTCGTTGAATCCTCGACGGCCGACGAGATGTGATTGGTCAGGGAATCTGTATTAAGTGTTAGATTTAAAGTATTTTATTGGTTCATATTACTGAAATAAATTGTTAGTTGCGCCATCTCGCGGCATTAATCAATAACTAAAATAGAAAAATCCATGCATTGCGAGTAATCGTACACGTTTTATACTAGGTGGCAGCAGTAATATCAATAAACTAAAATTAATTACAGAATGTTCTAGAACATTCATTGTTATTAAACTAGACAAAATTAAATTAAAAATAATATATTATATATAACTTTTACGTATAAGACATAAGAAAAATAAAATAAGTAAAGGTTTTTGTAAATTTTGATTTTAAAATATTTATGTACATATAATATACAAACATAAAAGGAATTATATAAATTTATTAGTTTATTTAAATTTTATATTGTTTCCAAAACAATGTTACCGGAGTTGTTGTTAATTTATAACTGTGAGAAAAAGACTGAAATTTTTTGGATTGCCAATTGTTTATGCCTTTATGTAATCATAGGTACAAAAAGAATTCTAAAAAGTGTTTTTTTTAATTATTTTGCATATTGTAATAATAATATTTTAATTACATAGAACACATTGTTGTTACAAAGGAAAACTTATAAATGTGTGAAACTAACATTTTTTGTTTATACATATTTAATATTCATTTTCACATACCGCTTTTTGTTTTGTTAACTGAAACAAAAACACTTTTACGATATTCAAAATGAGTCGTAGGTATTTAATAATGAAAGAAAAAAAAACTTTGGAGGAGCTGGGATTTGAACCCAGGACTTTCAGCATGCGAAGCAGACACTCTACCACTGAGTTACACCCCCTTTAACTTATATTGTTAAAATTGATTACAATAATTTAAAATATTCAATAATTTATTTATGTGCTGTGTATTACAAACTTATTTTTCATGTTTTTAATATCAATGAGTATAAAATAAATCATTTCTTATTGTTTCACAACAAAATAATGTGTTTATAATTTACATGGAATCTTGTTAGCTAGACAATCATCTTTTTTTCTATAAGACAAAAATGCTCTACCAAAGAAACAACTCATAATTTTCCCAGGGGAACTCATTGTATTTGATTTGTTCATTATTTTTTTAACGAGACCCACATATATTTTATTGAGCATTATGTGATGGCAATATATTTTTTTTCAGTTATTCAAAAAATTCAAAAGTATGCATTTGGCATTTGAAATTTAATTTTATAAAAGAAGAGCTACTTTACGATATTTTTATGAGTATCGTTTGTTCGTTACCGGTCAAGCTGGTATAACCTGGAGGGAGGGAAAACCCAAACAATTATGTCCTTTTCGACGGCGAACGGCAGAGTTGGGTTTTTTTCGAAGGGGCAAAATATAACAGCTTATATTTTTTATTTTGTTTCACGTAAAGGAATACAAATGTGGTACGGTGGTAAGGCCAAGGTGGTAAGAACTGGATATGGCGGATTTTCGCCAAATAAAACCTCTACAATATTTCTTTTTTTTGTTTTATAGGAGGGCCAGGAAGGCTTTTGTGATCACCCGCGTCACCATCACTGCTGACCGTTATGTGGGAACGGCTACGCCTCTGTTTTGCGTCACTCATCTCTGCGAGCCTTTCATTTTCGCTAGGACAACCAACGCCCTGAAACCGTCGTGCATAGGTTATCGGAGCCAAGAGACCAAGCTCTTTAAGCCTTTTGCGGCAGATCTGGTCTTTGGCACCATTTCTTACCATTAATCGGTCGCACAAGAGAGGGAAAGCAGTGAAATACAATACCGAAACTTCTTTCCCTGCGTGACGCCACTATGGCTGCGAGATTTACAGCTAACAGTCTCTCCTCGATGATACAAGAGTTATAAGTCATTGAGCCCATTTGTAACCGCTACCTTGAACCTGTTCCACGCCTTGAGTCAGCCAGATAATTTCTTCTTAGTTGTAACGTTAGTAGTCAAACTTTTGAGGCCGGCAGTTGTACTTGAGTAGAAGTAAAGTCAAATATTTCAATTACTAATGTCTGGCATATGTTGGTGAAAGTCGTTATATGTTTTGAATATTAAAAACAGAAATTGATCCATAAAAATATAATGGCAAATAAATTTTATACAATTAACAGCTGCAACGACTTTTCTTTGAACGTTGGTTAAAAACGACAAAGCGTCTGTTGTTAAATATAAATAATAATTGTTTATTTACGTTAGTGAAAAATGTAGGAAAAATACGGAAACTTTCATATAATTAGTGAAAAAGTTTTTGTCATTGAAATCATCATTATTAAACCTAATTTATTAGTAAAACTTGTTCTGACAGCTGATTCGTATGCTACGCACATTGGAATGCAAGCATTATGTCAAGAACATTTTAACGTGACCCCAAAGCGTAAACTGAAAGTAGTAAAATGGGCGTGGCACATATGAAGTAATATGAATCAGTGATTCAGATATTTTCTTTATATATCTTTTAGTTTTGGTTTTTAGTATTTTATAGCAAACTTTATTGATGAATTCATTACATTAGTGCTGCATTATTATAGATCTTTATTTATGATTTAGCCGTTTTGTGCGAAAGAAGTCAGTATTTTGTTCCTGCTTATTTCTGCTATTTTAAGTAATCACCTATACATTCGATGCATCTTTACCATCGCCGTAGTGGTTATTTAAAAATTTGCTAGATGGGTGCAGGCAACAAACTCTTTAAAGGCAATTTATACTGCCTCTCATTAATTAAACTTTTTCCCCTTAAAAAGTTGTCTAAATTTTGAAAAATCAATTATTTCACATGTTCCAGAAATAGTTGCCCTGTTGCTGACAGATCCGGGGCATCTCATTCATAACGGCTGATGGCTTTCGCGGTAGGTTTAGTGGGTAGGGGCCGCTCAGGCCGAGACCCACACACCCCTCCGGGACCACCCCACCCAGGGCACCGGCGGAGCGTCCGTAAAAGGATTCCCTCGAGTTAAAAAAAAAAAGGTTCCAGAAATAGTGATTTTATGAACTACTAAGTGATTGTGTTTGTATGGAGTTTATTAATGTTCCCCTGTATAGAAATTTACAATATTTTTTCAATTATTCGGACATTAAGTAACATTTTTTGAAGAGTCGACCATGACACGGAAACCTATTGTACAGATGTAGTGATGTTTGCAAATATTTTAAAAAACAAAAATATTACCTAAAAACATGTTTCTATATTTTATAAAAATTGTTATTAAGATAATATTCTTAAAGGCAGAATTCGACGTTTGAGTAACTAATAACAAATCAGTGTCTGTCCCTAGATGGTGTAAGTGCAGTAAAATAATATTACTATGATGTAATTCTTCTGTTCTCCGAATCATCAATTTTTATATTATGAATTACTGAAAAAATTATATTCTTAAAGGCAAAAAAAAGCATGTTAACTTAAACTTACGGAAATTTTTACATGACAATGAAGTTAAAATGATACAAGGTATAATTACTACGTTTAATCAAAGAAACTTTTGCACGATAGTGTTGTTAAAACTGAACAAAAAAATTCAAACAATGTTGATATAATTACATGGGTGAAGAAGGTAAAAAGTAAAAAATGGCTAAGGTCTAATAAGACTAATGATCGTCGACATCTTTCCAGGCGGAATCACAGATGGTCACTACATTTACAGAACGCTAGTCAAAGAAATTTATGCAAACTTCCTGAAGGAAAACTTTGGTTAATAAAGGAAAGGGTATGTCAAGACTGCGATAAAATATACATGAAAAATGCTCCAGATAATAGTAAAATAAATAAATATGCAGTACATTAAAACCGGATCGGACTGATTAAATCGATTGGGCAGCGGACGACTATCGGCTGAAATGATAATGACAGTATTAGAGCAGTGACCTGTGAAATATAAATATACCCCAAAGATGTCTTCGATAATCATATACAAACTGTACAAATTTAATAATTCGTGGTTTTTTCCGATAACACTTTGTAAAGAATTTAATTTGGTTTGAAACGTAGCATGGGATTTAAAAATTATACATGAATGATGAAGTGACTTATTATGATATTAAAGATAATATATTGTTTTTTATATATAAACATCATATAGTTAGTTACCACAGATAAATATTTTATAATGAACATAAAAGTGTCAAATTATCTTATTATAATTTATTATGATAATTCGTCACAATAATGTTGGAAAATTTTCTTTGTAACATGGCGCTATTCTTTGTGAACATTTGTGTGAAATTAACAATAAATATTCAGAAAGTATAATCAGGAAATAAATAGATTCCACTGCCAGAGGGCACGGGCTAGGGTCACTTTTATTCATTCAAAGCTAATTCGAACCTCCCCAGTGACCTCTCTCTTTGTAATGGTAATTCATTAGTTATGAAACCAATAGACATCAATGTCGGACTTTGTCCTGCACGTTTATTACTATACTAACAAATTTATAAGTAGGTGTTATTTGATTGCGTCTAAAAGTAAATTCAACTCAAGTCCTTATGCATCTGATTATAGTTAAGCAAGTCATCGTATAATGTTTCAGAAATTTGTGTATTATCATCGATCGTACCATTATTTACCATCATTGTAATGAACAATAGGAGTAAGAAGTGAAACAAGCTATAAATGTCGTGCAGATAATATTATAAAGTATAACTTCAGCCATTCACATACATGTAAAGGAATAAAAAGAGAACTTGGCTTTTTACGATTAAATATCATTTTAATAGATACAAAATGCGATTATTATTACAGAACCGTTTTTTTATATAACAGTTATTCATACACGCGAATGCTCTTGTAATCATTCGCGTTGTATAAGTAAGTCATTGAGAGGAGAAACGTCTATATTATCGATTCACGATCGCAGTACAATGCGTATTATCGGAATACAAACATTGTTGAGTGCTGGTATCCGTGGTCTGATCCATTGTACCTCCTGCCTTACAAACGTTATCGGCAGAAAACTGAATGCCATACACGTGTTCTTCTATTATATCGCGAAACAATTAATGATTTACACCTAAACATAAACTTAAATTAATTACCATTACATTAAATCTTAAAGTTAATTATAATAATTGTTTATTTCGTTCCTTATTTTCTCAGGTCTGTATTAACGTCACATGTTTTTGTATTATTTTTCAGCGTTAAATTCCAAAAGAACAATAGACGTATTTTTTTTTTTCAATTACGATTGCTCAATCCTTTATAATGAGTGTGTTTAAAATTGTAAGCTTATCTTGAATATTTCTGTTCATGTTATGAGAGTGTCGTGTGGTCGGATGTTTATTTTCGTTTTCGCCGAATGTCCCGTTACGGCTTGTTATCCAACAGGGAAGCGGCTCGTTGTATCACATGGTCAGGCATCGTATGATGCGAGGTGCGTCTGGATCATTCGACTGCACGCCGCGACCATTTAGTATTGCCATTGTTGGCACACTGTATTGGTTAATAGGGATGTGGGATGCTCTTCCTTTCGTACGGGTAGAGTTGTCGACCTGTATAAAATGACATTTTGGAGGACGCTTATCCGTATCTTATCACCACTTACCAGGATATCGTATACAATATTCCAAATCCGACACGGCTCTAATTAAAAGGTTTTATATTCATTGAATGCAAGCTCTATACACCACGTAGCCTAATAAATAGAAGACTGAATATCTTAAAAGTTATAAGCCTTCTTAAAGGTAATGGTGTCGTTGAACTATTACCTTAAATTTTGTGTAAATAAACTCATTGAATGCTGCAGTCGATCTGACTGTATCTTTATTGTTTACTAATTATTTCCATGAATATTAATGTCTTGTTCATGAAATTAGCGATTAGGGTAGGTAAACTACTTCGGGCACATTTTTTACTATATTTAAACTTGATGTACTTCCTTATATCGTCAGACCTTTTCTTTCGGTGGCTACCCGGGATACGCTGTCTAGAAATTTAGCTCTCATCAATAAATTTTGACGTACTGTATTTGTAGAAGAAATAAAACAGATATAAAGTAAAAAGTAAGTTATTCTTAACCCTTTTAGACCTGGCATACACAATTGTATACATATAATATAAAAATAAATTTAAGTATTAATTTCACATTATTTGCAACTAAACCAGGCATTTTTTTCAGATCGATTAGTGAAAATAAAAAAAATCAGGTCTGAAAGGGTTAAGAAGAATATTTGTAAAGTTTGTAACGCAAGGTAATAATGTTAGAGATAAATGCTATTTAGAAAATATACACTCTGTGTGATATACTTGGAAGGACTATGACAAAAAACAATTCCGCTTAGTTTCTTATCAATTCTTCACAGCTAAAAGCGAGTTGTGAACTGACCCTCACGTACAAATCGAGTTTAATAACAAATAAATTCATTTTGTTGTTGTTTGTTGATTTTTTGAAACATTTAAACAAGCTTGTATGCCTCGTGAACTTTCTTATTTAAAAAAGTACGATTCAGAACTATATGAAAGATACAATTATTATAACTGATGAGAACGCGATACCTTGGTAAACGCTTACTTTTAAGTAGATAAATCTTTAAACGTTTTATAATTATGTAATAAAATAAATTTAATTCACATAAGTGTTAGAATAGGCTATTCATAGGCTGAGATGATGATGATGATGATGAAGTGTTAGAAATATTAACGTGAACAAAGAAGCTGTTTTTTTTATTTTAGAAACTAGGCCTTAACAAGCTTAAGCATAGTTATGAACCGGATGTTTTACACTTCCAATTTTATTTTCACTTACAATTTTATTTTCATAACGTTTAAGAAGAAATATATACAGCATGTAACCGGAATTTTTTAACTCAATTCAGTGACATGGAAAAAGTATATTATTTACTTATTTATGCACAGGAGTATACACAAAAAAGAACGACGTGCTCTGTGTGGAAATTTTTGCGAAAGATTACTTATAAATGTTTAATTTCTTTATTGCGAAAATATTTTTTTTTTACGTATGTATGGGTTAATGCTTGACCACGTATACATGTAAATTTAAATGTATACATGTTAGTAATAATGCTGAAATTTCTTGGAAGTTACAAATTTAAACTAAATGTAGATCAGGATCTGGTTAATCGAATCATTAAACGATTAGTTTTGATTAGTTGATTTTTAGTCCCAAATGTGTGTGTTACGACTACGAGTGAGAACGTTTACTTAATTTTTAATATTGTGGCACGTTTTTGGTACTTGTTTTTAAATAGCAGAAGTATGGTTTATAAAATTATAAAGTTTAGTCTGTTCTGCAATAGCCAAAAACTAAATGAAAAAAGAAGTAACACTGCTAGTCTGCCTTGTATGAGTGTGATGAGTCTAGAAGCATTGCCGATTCACAACAATGACGGTCCCATTGTCCAATGATTCAACCGAAACGATATTGTCCCTTCTGTGCAACGCAGTTTCTCGAACCGGAAACTGGATGTCGTCGAATTTATAACAATAAAAATGAATAATGTTTTAGATGTCCATTCAGCGGAGAATTATATAAATCTTTTGAATTTTATTTAATCTATTAAGCAAAAAACTATTTAACCTTCATCAATTGTTTTGACTGTAACAACAGTTGCATGAAAATATAAATCCTGCTTTATAGTTATTGTTTTTGTTATTATTATCTCCAGTATCCATTTCAGTTCTTTTCTAAATGAGAATAATTGATAATATAGATCCATAATTTATCACAACAATTTCATATAAGTAAATGCTTCATGGTTAGCGACTTATCAAATGATTAATTATAGAATAAATAGCATTATAAATTATTAACGAGTCATTAAAATACAATAGAAAGGTAATAATAATGATTATAATTTTCATAAACTGATTTATATTAATTACGAATTTTGAAACTAAGTATAGTACTGTAATATGTAGTGACTTAACCAGACTTGCTCTGACCTGACTTAAATGATCTTGCATTATTATGAAACAATGTAATAAATAAATAGCTGTTTCCATCTGTAATTAAACTTTTATCTACGGTTCGTCTAAAGTCAGCTGCATTCTGCAATTGTAAAGAAAACTCTCAGAGATCAGTTTATTTTTTCTAACTTCAATCGGTTTTTTTAATATAGTTTTTCTTACATCAAGTGATTGATGAAGATGTCTAAGTGGAGGAAACAAATAACGAAAGCTGACCCCAGCACCATATTGGATAGTAACTAGGAAAAGAGAGAGAAAGTTTTTCTTACATTAATGAATTTTTACAGTTCAATAAACTTGTTAAAAGAGGTTGAAAGATTTTATCAATAACTCGTTAACGTTGTTATTTCAGTTATATATCTATTAAGCTTACAAAAACATCACAAATAATATAAACATGTGTTTTTTTTGGTATGTTTTACCACACGTGCGGTATACAGCGGTAAAGACAGCTATTTTCGACATTTCGCTCTTGCTGTTGTTGGAAGGATGATCTCGTTATATCAACGAAATATTTCATAGATAACAGCAGATTTTTTTTCTGTGTATCGGAAATTAACACAAATTGTTTTAACATTTTTATAGCATTTTTTTTGGGTAACTTTTTGTAAAAACCCATTCATAAATATTACTGAAATAATTACCGTTAAGAATTTTCATGCATAAAAATTGCAAATTTTTTTGTATCATTTGTATAAGTCATCTGTCAAAAGAGATATATATATATATATACTGCTGAACATAGGCCTCACCGATCCTTTCATCGATTGGTCTTTTGCAGTCCGCATTCCGCAGCTTCCCATAATGTAAATACAATTGTTGGTGTAGTATTACTTTGGCTATTTTCCGGTATTAATTAAATGTTATATATTGTTAAACTTAAGAGCTACTTTATGATCATAGAATAACTGCGTACGTTCCTGGTTATAACGACGGTTGCGTTTGGTTTTCTTGGCGGCAAGCGGCCTTCGCGTAAGGACGATGAGCGCGCACGTCCGTCGACGTTGCGCCACCGCGCCGATCGACCCTCACTGCGCATGCTTCGCCGCTAGCTGCTTCACGAACTATTCGCTCTCAAAGTTTCATTTCGTTTCTACTTATCATTAGTTTAGATGTATAAATGTTAATTAAATAGACTTTTATGTTAATAATTAGCAAATATGACGAAATTCAACAAATCCAAACATAATTTTGCATCGATAAGACATTATTCGTCTTAAAAAAAAATTAAGTTTTAATGTAAAAAAGATATTTGCGAGTAATAATAAAAATAATTTATCACAGTATAAATACATTATACAAAATCTAACAATTTTATGACTTTATAAGGACGTGAACTTACCGAGAGTATTCAAGAAATCAAAATCGCTAGAGTATTCTAATTAATTTCAACACAATGCCGTTTCTCCATTTTTTTAAAAACAAAAACGTAATATCGTAAAATACATTATCCAGACCAAAAAATTTTCATTATTATGAAAGCACACCGCTACAGTTCAAAAACCGGAAGCCATCATAATGGTAACATTAAAATAAAATTTTGTGGTTTATGTCTTAAATGAATTAGGTTTTTTTTAGTATTTAAGTACATTTATTGAATAGAAGGAGTTTAATAAGTTAATTTAATGAAATACTAAAACAAATTTTAAACCATTTAAATTAAATTCCTTTAGTATCATGGACTATAGCATACGGAAATAAGGCATTTAAATTAATAACTAATGCTTTAGTTATTTCCGGGGCTATAAACATTTTTCAATGGTAAATATAAAGGAAATAGGAAATTACGCAAAAATATCTTTTTTACATAGATGATGTAAAGATAATTATTGTTTATTCGATCAAACTAAATCAATAATTTTTATAGGAAATTTTGTACCATGACCCGAAACGAGTAAATAAATATTGCTTCCTACAAAAAACGACAAATTTGACTAATGAGGACATCACGACGCCAAAACAACAAATAACATCATCATTGCTTTTATATACGACCTGTTTGGCGCATCGCCAATTACTTCTCCTTTTAGACATTATATAATATTACGTGGTCCATTTAGAAATATTTGCGATAGGTCAGGAACTACTGCTACAAATTTTAGAAAAAAGGAATCTACGTATTTATATGTACTTCTTCGTATTTGATGTTTTGTTTTTGCATTGCCAAATGGCTATAACTCTTGTTGTTCGACGAGACGAGTAAGACGTTCACGTGATGATAAGTGATACGCTTGCCTATAGTAACGTAGCGCTGGTTAAGATAGTATACGATGCTCTACATTGCGTCCGTCGCCTTTAGACATAAGGTGTTAAGTCTCGTTACCCCAGTAATTTCATTAGATTACAAGTCCCCTTAAACCAGAACACAGTAATTTTTGCACACCACTGTTTGTCAGCTGTAATAGGAGCTGCGGCGGTACCTACCTAGATCTTCTCCGGCAACGAAGACCACCAATCGAAACCACCAAACGAAAATCACCAATGAGATAAATGATAAAATAAGAATGTTAATATATGCTTCGCTTTGGTATACTATTGTTTATCTTATTATATTTTACTATCATCGAGTTGTAGATTTACACTGACCAAGGATCACAATGTTTGCTTAATGTGTTTATTCATTTTGTATGAAGTAGTTTAAAAGAGTAGTTTTTTTATGATTGTTGTATTATTTACAATTTATTGTCTAGCTTTTTGTACTAAACAATAGATGAACTACGTCATTGAACGCACCATGGGTCGAATAAAACAAAAAGTTCAAAGCAAAAATGACTAAACCACAATAATAATTGTTTAGGATAGCGTAATACGCAAACGTCGTCAGGGATTTGATTTTCTATCAGTTCCTTCGTAAGATTGTCCAAATAATAAATAAAATTCTTCTTCTTTTTACACGGTCATTTTAACTTTAACGATAGAATTACATCTAAGATTAGTAAAGTTAAGTTACTACATTACAGATTTTTAAAATATATTCTTTATTCACTGTGTACTATCATTATGGTTTTTTGTCTTTGTTAACGCATGGGCAATATCTTAATTTGCAACTGCGCAGAAGTTCAAGAAAAAAAGTTGCAGCATTAAACAAAAACATGCATAAATAATAATTTAACAAAAAATAGGAGATATTTTGAAATCCAAAAAAATGAATTAAGTAAAAATTAGTTACATCCCTTATAATACTATTATTAAGCCGAACGTTCATTTGAATTTCATGGAAGCCATTAAGTATAAATTATCATAAAAAAGATGGTCTTTTTTTATTATTATTAGGTGCTAGTGTTTGAGCGAAACAAAATAAATATTCTGAATTGTTTATACGAATGATAGGTTTACTAGAATATTCTCAGCAAACACCATTTTCGACCTTGTTGTCATTTAACATTATAAAAAGGTCTATCGTTAGCTTAGTGTATTTTAAAAATAAAACTATTAATGCGATTCTAAATAATTAAAGCAGGTTAGAGAGTTAAAGTAACATATTTAAGACTATCTTATTATATTTTCCACCAGTTGATTTTTCTCATAGCGCATAGTTTTATAAGTAAAATATTATTCACCATAATTAAAGCATTTTGTCAATGTTTTTATTTTTTTATGAATTGTATATTTCATGGATTTAGATATTTCTTATTAAAGCTCAAATACCCTTAAATTCATTAGCAAAGTAATTATGTTGCCTATAACGCCAAAATATACATAACCGTCTTTTTGTAAACGAATTCAATTTTTAATTCTTTTAATTTGTTCATAGTAATATTGTTCTATTGTTTAAAAAATTTAGTGTCGTTATTGTATTTATATATAGTTCATATGACAGTCATTCCAAAGTAGAAAACAAGTATTGTAAAATAATAATTTTTTTTAAACATGAAAAATCTATCTAGAGGAATGAAGAAAAATATAAAAACTCCTCTTGTAATTTTTCGGGGGAATTTATCACTAAATAGTAATAAACCATTTTAATAAAACAGGTCATTCATATATGTAATTACTGTGTGGTATTGCGTTATATCACACCGCTTCTACAAGTCTTGTTTTCATTTTAGGATTGACTTCCTCGTTTATCATAGTTTACGCAAAATAAATTTAAATTGTGACATGATGTTTATTTTTTAGCTTCATATTTTAATAAATTTTCTTTCTTTGTATTTTTAATACCTGTTTTATCAGATCTCATTTGATCAAACTTATTTCCTTTACCGCCCCCTTTGGAAATCAATAATTTTTCAGCGCCTTCATTTTTATACACCCCTAAAACTTAAAAACCAAAATTTCATTACTGTAAATAATTTAGTAATATTAGTCGGTTCAGATGTTTAAACTTACATTCTAAACTAGAATTTTTTACCAATGAGAGCAAATAAAATCCAACTTTGTTATATTAATAATATATTTTAATCAAATTAAAAGAAACAATATAAATATGTAATATGTTTTCGTTCTTATACTAATATAATGAGATGGATTGATTTCATGATATTTAGTAAGTTTGTTGATATCAGGTTTGATTTTACTCGAAAACAATGCAGCAGGTTTTAGAAAAATTTAAAATACTATAAAGAGTAAAAGCAATTACAAATTATACATCGCCTCTTAACCCACACCAGCGCCCTCTATTTTTTATTTTTTCTGGGCCTTTTAAAGACCCCTCTAGGCAGCGTAAGCGGAGGCTGGCGCGGAAGCGGAGATGGGTGAGGAAGCAGAGACGGATGCAGAAGCGGTAGCGGAGGCGGAAGCGGAGGCAGGCGCGGAGGCGGTAGAGGAGGCGAGCAAGGAAGCGAGCGCGGAGAGTGGTGCGGAAGCGGAGTTGGGTGCGGAAGCGAAGGCGGGCGTGGAAGCGGAGACGGGCGCAGACGCGGAGACGGGAGCGGAAGCGGTAGCGGAGGCTGCTGCGGATGCGGAAGCGGAGACGGGAACGGACGCGGAGACGGGTGTGGAAGCGGAGACGAATGCGGGGGCAGAGACGGGCGCGGAAGCGGCGACGGGCGCGAAGACGAATGCACGTAAATTGTTCGCTCATATGTCCACTTTCATTAAAAAAAATCGGTCTATATAAAAGAACATTCGCCGTATTTAAAACACAGTTAAAAATAATATTAAATAATCATTCTAAGAACAATAACTATTAAGATGTCTAAGTATGTTGTAAGTTGTTTCCTCTTTATTGTTTCGCTTAATGAAACAAGTTATATCATGGATTATTAAAATTTCATCAGAACGTATTTTTAAATAATTTCTCGTCCGAATATATATTATTTCAATGTTAGGAAACCTGCGACTATATGTAGCTGTAACTGCGATTGCCAAAACAATTTTTAACCCAAGTATATCACGTCTTTGTACTTAACCGGCGAATAAAACGAGCTATTTGTAGTTATTTATGCCAAATAAATACATATTATTATTCTCATCACGTGTTAAGGTTAACCATTCTAAAATTGCGCACAATGTAACTAGAAGACATTTCTTTGATAAAAATTATAAGGAATGCCTGTGGTTTAATACTAATTGATTTTTAAAAACATATCTTATTTGATGATTATCGACGTACCACATTCGATGTTGTCCGTGTAATAGCTGCGGTAACATTTGTTAACAAATTAATTTAAATTAATTGATTAACTGTTAACTGTTTGTGGTATTAAATTGAACATTATCGCGATCGAAAATATGCAATCCGTTATTTAACTCCAGTTTTTTACAGTATGTAAGAAATAAATTCGTACTGACATTTATATAAATATTTAAGGTTTCATGTTTTCGGTTTTGTTTATTTATTTATTAGCGATCTTAAACTCATATTAACTAGTTCTATAGAGGCATGTTATATTTATGATGATTTTTATTATTATTTGTATATATAATGATTTTTGTACGTCCTTTGTTCACAATGATAGCAAATGGATAGGAAATTAATAAAGTTTGGGGTTTAGTTTCAATAAAAAAGGCAGTTTTTCTCCACATTACACTTTAAAAATGAACAAACAAAAAAATAGACGCGATAAAGACAAAAGCTTCTCACTGTTTCGTAATTTTTCTTTATTCCAATGTTGTGAATACTCAGCATGATTCAGCAGTTATTTCAAAAACGCAATAAGTTACTAGTTAACGGAGAGGAACATTATCTCTATCACATTGAATAATGACTCACCTGTGTTCTTAAATCTATTTCTTAAGTTTTACGTTTATGCAATATAAATATAGAATCCAAAGATGAGAATAACATTGACAATTTAAATTTATAAATTATATTTATTTCATACATGACGTTAGAAAACATTCACAATCATATTTTTGTCTTTAAAAATATTAAAAATAGAGTAGTACAGTGCTGCATTAAATGTTTTGAATCGAACTAGTTTCTATCACAAAATTGACATACAGTGTTTCCGTGTTAAGACAACTTTTTGTTTAAAAAAAAATTAATGCCTTATTGAATTATTAAACTTTGATAATTACCAGCTGACAAAATTATCGAGGAACTGATTTAGAAAAATGCATTACTGTGAATTCTTGCATTTTGTTTGCATTCATTATACAATAAAATAAAATAGACCTTGATTTCGATTATATCTATCGAGTGTATAAATAGTAAATAGTTTGTATATTTTCATAGCTATATGTAAAGTGATCTCTGGCGATCGTTTTACACCATTAGTTAAATTCTATATATCTTAACATTACAACATTAAGACATGTTTTGTTTGCTTTTCGTTATATATAACACAGATAAATATAAGTATTATACTCAATAAAATAGTTTCTGCCCTTCATTTGAATATTTATATTCTTTTCATATAATATGACATGTGATCAATTTTCACTTCATTACTAGGCAACGTACGTAGCCGGCGCGACGACGCCTTACAAGTACACAGATTAATTAAGTTTGAATTGGAATAATTAATAATATTAATTTCTTTAAATATACTTTATTAAAGTTTGCAAGTCTTCAGTAAATTTACTTATAATTATTAGTAAAATAAAGCCCTGATCATGTCATAATATCTTATCTATTAAAGGCTTCTAATATTAGCTTTCCAAAAACAGTCGGAAGGTGTATTAGTGGTTTTATATGGTATTATAACACAATTAAGACTTAATTTTATGGGTTCTTTGTTAGTACTTCTTCGCTACTTAATTAGTTTTTAATACTCATGTGATGATTTCCAATTGCATTACATTATTTATAAGTATCACAAATGTATACGTAATTGCAATAATCTTACCAAGATAAATACGTAAAGTAATGTGTTCCGCGTAGCAATGTTTTCTTGCGTATTTAAAATGTTCTCTTATTTTATAAGTAAATGCCAGCTTCATTAAAACAAGTATTAATATATATATTTTAAATAAAGGTTGTATAAAATTAAGTAAACATTAAGATTAAATATGCAACATTAATGTAATGTGTAGTATGTGAAAGTTGAACTTCATAATCGTATTATTGCTTAAACACAATTTCACGATACCAGTATTTAAATAAAAAAAGTGGTATTTATTAATTCAAATACATAAATATTTCAAATTATGATATTACCTTTATTATCATAATATTAAAATACTTAATAGCATAGTTTTGGTCGTTTATATAGTAAGTACATATAATTTTGATGGAAGGTGTAAAGCCTGTTATATATCATTAGATAGAATTCAGATTTTTTTTTCGGATGAAGTTGATGCTTTCGGCCAATGTTATGGCCGCGAAAGCTTCATCGGACCCTGAGCTCGCGGATTCAGACTCCGCGAGCTGAAATTTATTTATATATATATATACATAAATTATATAATATAAGGG
>DWLS01003390.1:0-15828 GCA_018246255.1 Pachliopta kotzebuea | reverse complement strand
CCTCGCCAATCAGATGGCCGTATGGGCTGGTGCGGGGGGAGAGGGACGGACAGCGACCGCGCGATGAGTTGATAGTAAGTCGTCGTTTTCGGAGTGACATCGCGCGGTGGCTAGGTTTTTTTTTTTTTTTCGGTTGATGTCGATTCTTTCGGCCACTATTATGGCCGAGAAAGCTTCATCGGACCCTGCGCTCGCGGATCCGGACTCCGCGAGCTGATGGTGGCTAGATCGAACACGAGTTATTTTACGGAGTCGCCACGGTCGCCTAGTGAAGCAGTTCACGTTGCGAGTCCTATTAGTCCTCCTGTGTTTTTGTGCGCCGCTACGAGGAGCGACCTGCAGCCCTACACGCTGCAGTGTACGGGCATCGCTCGCGCGCCCAGTGTTTGACTTGGACAGACTGACGACTGACCGGGCGGCGGAGCTAACGGCGAGTGAGGTGAGTACACGCACACACACGTAAAAACCAGTGAACCTTGTGCCGCGGGCTCCCGAACCCGTACTTGTTCGGCACAACTTGCTTTTAATATCCACCGTGCTACCTCAAAAAGAGGTATTTGCCGTACTCGCCACTTTAGGCATGCGGGTAAGGAATGCAGTATGCTGGTAACTGTCACAAGGGAAGCTGCTTGTTAATATTCCGAATATACTCGAGCACTTTATGTACTCATTCTTCTTCAAGTACATACTTAATAATCTTTCTTTTCGCAAAATCTTTACTTCACTTATATAGAATTTCATTCAAACAAAGTGGTGAGAATGAGTATTATATTAAAGGCATAAATCGTATATTTAAACTTTTCGCCTATTTTGTTTTCTAATTCACCAGAAGTGGTTAATATAAACCTACTAGTGACAGGTCTGCATAACAAAAAACCGTCTAGAAAAGTGCTATCGCAGCCTATTAATTAACCTATACATTCGTAAAAAAAAATATTTCCGTCTTCAAGCAACTGCGCAAATATTATTGATAGGTTCTAACATATGGTGGCTACCAGTCAGTTTCTCTATATAAAAATTCTTTATTATTTTTAACTACTCATTATTTCCCAAAAATGTTTTTTTTTTCATCAATTTTTCTGTTTTAATAATTACGATAAGCAAAATATCCTTTTTTTTAATACTAGTAAAGCTAATTCAAACACTTTTATTAAAAGATATTTTAAATATATATGAATAAAGCAAGTTTGCTTTGAATTATCATGTTTCATTCATTCCGTTAAGATATTTTATTATCAAAGTATGAGCTATTTTCAAAGTATATCTAATTTTGTGGTTATTTTAAATATAAATTTACCTAATTGAGTTAATTAACATAAATATAGCTTGAGTTTAATTGCTTGGGTAATCAATTTAATACCAAAATTGGTCGGGAAAGTTCTTGTTAAACAAAATGTAAATGTTTACGGTTGTCATACAACTTACTGTACAAAATCCTGAACTATATGCTTACGTATTAGAAAAGAAACTAGCAGCGTTTATGTGTGTTTCTATTTTCACAAGAAAAAGCAGTTTTTCTTCACGTCCTTTATTCTCTGTTTACACTTTAATAACCACCAAATTTTGACGGATGGAAAATAAATACTTCGCTCTCTTGCGACCTTTAATGCAAATGAGCAGCTCACAAGGATGAAAATAATAACCTATTTATTACAATTTAATGATCACAAATTCTTTTAAAGCTAAGCAGATATAACTGTGCTCAAACAACACAAGACCTTATTTTATAGAACACTTTTATAAGAGACTTATATCTGACACTGGACATCCATTGGTTGAGATGATGAGTAGGTTCGATTGTATCCGAACTCTCATATAAAGCGGTGAATTTCATTTTACCTTTTCTCCAACTTATTAGAGAGTGGGTTTTCACATCTGATTATGATAAAAACGAAGTACAAAAAGTGATTTTATACCGAGACAGAATAAGGGATACAATTCTCTAAAATTTATCCTAAAATTTACTTAATTTGCGTCTAGAAACAAGCCCTCCTATTACATTAATAAAGTACTTTTTTGGCATTGAATCTGTTACCTTTTATTGAAATAAAAACCTTATTTTCTTCTACAGGCAATTTTATTATTCTCCTTGGGGGAAGTGAATTTAATTAGTTAAAGGATTCGCTGTCATCTGGAAACTTTTACAAGGGTTCGTGCAGACAAAAATGTAAGAAAACCTGATTGATCTAGGACAATCGGACATGAACCACGAATCGGGATTTAAAACAGCATAAAATGTGGTATTATGCTTTCATAAAATGATAAGAGCCAACTGACTGATACTTTGACATAGCAACCTCTTACGAAAAAGTTTTAGAGAGTAAAAATCTCCGCCTAGCTACAACTTGGGACACAAGGTATCCTTCTCATGAAGTGCCACCATCCAAAAATGGAAGATCTTCTGACAATATGGACGGACAATATCATGGAGGTCATTAGGAACCGCTGAATGCTGGCTACACAAAAATTATTGAAATGATGATCATTTGGTGAGGGTTATTTCTAACAACAGTCTTCTATCTGCTGATGATCATGGTGAAACAAATAAGAGGTCTCTCGATAACAGAATAAAGGAAAGTTATTATTATCTTTATATATTTTACCTTTTCCATGTACCTGCTATAGTATTTCATTTATAATACTCTTATATAATATAGTTTGCCCTAGCTTCTTTACATAATATCTTTGTGTACTTTTGATAGTGTAATAATGTATGATTTACTGTAAAGCGAAAAAATACTTATATAGATGCGTGAAAATGCGTGATGTATAATTTAATCTATCACTTTCAGTTAAAACACTTGTATAAACGCTAAGTGGAATAGTTCGGCATGAGGAGAGTATTCCGTTGTATGGCGACGGTAAAAAGAGGTTTTTACGTTTTTCAGTAGAGTGAAACGAGTTTAGCGCAATGAGGGAAACCGTAAATCCTTATTTGCGCGCGAACGTGACCGGAGTTTTGCATTTAATATAAGGGATTTGTGGGTAAAGGAAAGTGCTGTTTAGATGCTTCTATGCGTTTCATATTGTCATAGTATATTCGTTGTAAAGCAATGATACTATGAACTCTTTTTTTAATTATACATCCCGATGCTTCTATACCTACATGTCCTGCTTATTCAATATTGCCTTTAGACCTATTTGTAAACATTTCGTATTTTTAAAGTTTAAAAATTACAATATAATTCAAAAGTCTTATTAGGGACCTGTTAAGAAAAATTATATTTTTTAAATAATTACTTACATTTGTGTTTTACTACAATCCTTTCTGATAGTAAGCAGCGACTTAGTGTTTGATAGTAGCACGCACTAGTCTATCCATAACCTATTCACTCTTACCTCAAAAAGTTCTTTATCGCTTATATATTTGTTTTAATTACATGAACCTAAATTTACAAAAAAAAACCCATGTATTAGGGTCAATTTTCTTGTCCAAACATAATATCCAAATATGTTCCCGAGACATAAAAAAATTGTCTATTTTCTATAATGCTACTATGTTCAATATAAGTAAAGCAATATATCAATATTATCAGATCAAACTAATGAAAGAAAATGGATAAAACTTTCATAAAACAAAACTTAGTTTTTTAACTAACTAACGATAGATTCTTACTAGTAATTCCTTTTGTTCTATAAAACGATGATGAAATACTTATTCTCTTTCCCTAATAATTTCACTAGCACTAAATGAATATATATCTATTGTAAAATTTTAGGTTTTTTTACATTCATTACAACCTATTTTAAAGTCATCGTAAAAACGAGTAGCAAAAACTTAATACATATTTCTTTTCTTAACAATAAATCACTTTTGTACTAGGGTAAATATTTGACATATTTATAACAAAACCGCAAGATAACAATTGGTTAACAATCGCAACTGCAATCCGTGAACAATGTTCTGGCGGTGTGCCAAGCTGGAAATATCTCTTTATAACCTATAAATGTTCCAGACATTTTTATTGTAATCGCATTTTATGGTATGAACTGATAGTGACCTGTTTAGGTAAATTAATCATTTATTATAATATAGTTAAAAGGTTAAAAGACCCGAAATTATTATAATTATTGATTATCAAGAATCATTGAGCATGGGATTAGAAATAGAATCTGTTTGAGGCGCCATCATTTTACAAAATACTAAGATCAAAAGAACTACCTAAATCGGGTTAAAAGGCGAATAAACTAGGCATCCGTTAATGAAAAATTTATTACTTTATTGCGTTATAAATTCTATCTTCTTTATTGAGAAAGCGGAAAGTTTCTTTAAATTTCTGTTTTGTTTAATTTCCCGTATAATTACTGCAAAAAGCGTAATTGTCCATGGCCATTAAGAGTATAGAACCCCTACTAAGAGAGTTAATAAAGCCTTGTATAAAATGGCGCAATCGTCTAAGCTATTATAGGAAATAGTTGTCATAATAGCTCTTTCCCTTCACTTGATTGTTTCACGGCTTTCCACTACCCAACGATAATAATGATTATGTGTGTAGTACATTTTTTCTTTTATCCAATATGGGCTAAAATGTAACCTTTATTTTACATGAACAAACGGGCAGTTCTAACAAGCGCTATAGTTAAGGCTGTCATTATGAACTATGATATTTGTTCAATAATGTAATTAAACAATTTTAAGTTATTCACGAGTTAAAAGAATGTAAAATAACTTAAATATTTGCCGTGAAATTTTAGACAATAATGGGCTACATTATCTGAAATCCGTTATCGTTATTTTGGCTTAATGCCAGAGTAGAAATACTTCTTTCTAAAACAAAGGCTCCATAACAAATGGACGTGTAAACAAGTTTAAACTTTAATTTTACTGTAAAGTTGATAATATTTATAAAATAAAGCAAATAGAAATAGTGTGAAAATAATTTGGCATTGAATTCTAAGTTCTTTTTAACTTTTGACTCCTTTTTTCGTGTCCGAGTAGTCTTTTATTTGAGATTCTTCTTCCGTTGAACGTATTTTTCCGAGTCCCATAATAACAACAATTTCAAAGAAATGGAAAAATAAATAATTAATTTTTAGTATATTTAAATATGCAGCAGCTTTTCCTTTTGTCAATTACTATTACCTTATATTAATTCTTTTTACAATTAACTCATGTATTTTAATAAATATTACTAGCAATCCGTACACGTAATCCGGAAAACCAGTACACGAGCAACATTTCGCATTTAATACTGAAAGTCAGTAAGCGAGTATACTAACTTAATTACTAAGATTTCTAGCGAGGGATTTAAAAGTAAATTAAACATTTCTAGCTAAGGACACCTAGACAGTCCATTCACGGACGCTAAGTGGAATAGTTCGGTGGCAGGAAAAGAGCATTTCGCTGTAACACGTCTACAAAAGGTTTTTATGGTTTTTTTACTCCAATGAGACCAGCTGAATAGAATGGTCGGGAATATTAATTCTTATTATTAAACGTAGGTACATATACCAGTGGAAAATACTAACACATTTGAAGTATACACATTAATCATTAATACCAATTACTAGTAGTTACTCTTTGTTGCCGGAGACAGTCTAAGTGAGTACCACGATAGCTCCTGTTGCTCTCGGAATAATAAGAATCGGAAGAATAATACTATGCAGACATTACTGGGCTCCGGTTTGAAGGGTGCTATATACTAGTGAAGTTACAACTCATCTTTTGCTACTTTACCATATATATAAAAATAGTATTTGTAAAAGCAAGGATACTTTCTTCAAAAGCTTTCCTTTAATAATACAAATAAGCAATAATATGAGCGGGATATTTAGTTGATAACATGAATTTTAATAAATAAAGTAAACAAAATAATTTTTAAGTCTTTATTAAGTAAAACTCAACAATATCTTCACAAGTAATATGAACTGTTACAGCATAATGGACCATGCAACAATCACTTACGAACAAAATTCACCTTTGATGTTATAGTCGATGATGCAAATAAATAATTAATTTATCATTATAAAGATTTGGTAAAGTAAATACATAAGTACGTTTTTAATTTAATAAAAGCCGGTATGTATTATAAATACGCAAGAATAACTATACTAATGTTAAAGAAAATGATTTCGTTAAAACGTAATAAAATATTGTAAGTACGTAAATAAAAAAACACAACTTTCACAATAGCCGTGGAGAGTAACGACATACGAGCATTCATATTACGTCTTCAGTGACTAGTTTATCAAGTTAATTATACGAAAATATCACATTGCAACAATGTCTCATAAACACAAGTATTATTAACGTAAGTAGTTAAATATTTTATGGTAACAGTGACGGCGAAAAATGGGTAAACCTTTTAAAAAAAAAACGATATATTCAAATATATAAAGCCGTGTCATTCGAAATTTTATGTATTTGTTATACTACCGTTTTTGAATTTAGTTACCTTTTACTAAGGTTTACTTAATTTTTACCATGCTTAACATCAATTTATTTCAAGCTTCAATCTTCAGTGCCAGTGATCCATTGAAGATATTTAAACGACCTGGACTGCACAGGCGGGGCCCGCGATTCTCCCCACTGCCGAGCTTGTGGGTACGCTACAGTTTGCTCTCTGGAAATAAAATTATCCTCTGTAGTGAAGGCGAAATTATTCATTATTTCAAATCGTCACTCATAAAGGTTATAAATACTTAAAAGTCTTCTTTCATTTGTACAGCTTACATTTACCATAGAATTGACATAAAATATTAGGATCTTCTTAATAAGTTCTTATACTTCTAGATTATCCTTACATAAACTTAATTGCTTCCGCTATTCGCTTGCCTTGTAATACAGCAGTCTATGGTTCGATATCTAAGACACATGTTGTAGAGTTTGGAATGTAGAAGAGTTCTTTTGAAACCCCCTGCCGGATTACTGTCTTCATAAATAATAAATCGGCTGTTATAATAGCATCGCTGTGTTCCCAGTATAAAGGTTTATCCTCGGGGAGCACGGTTCAATACCTACCGTATCATTGCTACTTAACAATATCCTTAATTAAAATTGTTTGTTAGCTAGGAAAATAACTAAGAATCTTACCTAGGTTCAGCAGAGGCACGAGAGTGGTAAGCAGGGACATTTGGATTGTGGTACGTCTTTGCGCCAATGGATGGATCTAGGGTGTGGCTCTGAACTGGAGGATATTCAGAAGGTACCGGAGACTTATAATTGTTTGGATTGTATCTATCCACTGAAACACCGCGAACTCTCTCTGGAATTGATGCACTTATGTTACTCTTTACATATGAGCTTTGTGGTCGACCCCGGCCGAGGGTATTTGTCCTTGGCATCTCCTTCGATCTCACAAACTCTGATTCGAAACTTCTTTCCCGCCATGAGTTAGGTCGTAAAGTTTGGCTCCATGTAGGTGTGGGAGTGTATTCGGTCGCAACTTTTGGAACATAAAACTTCGGATCTTCTTCCCATGGAGGTTTAACTGAAGTTTGCTCCGATTGGATTTGGCTCTGAGTTTTTTCTGAAAACTCTCTTAATTCTTTTCGCCATTCGTGCTCTACAGTTTCTACTGGTTCATTATTGTCATAATAATATTTAGGTGAAGGATCTGGCTGCGCTTGATACTTATTTTCTGTGGGGATATATGTAGACTCGGGTACAGATATGTAACGTCTTTCGTATTCACTATAATAAGTTTTCCGTCCAGGCAACTTTGGTGGTTCTACTGCAACTACTGGTTTAACAAATGACTGATTTGGAGCAGGGGGTATGTAAGATGTTGGTTTTGGTTTAGAAAATTTACTGTTTGTAGACGACGGTGTCCACGTTGGAGGATCTACTACACTACTTGCAAATTTGTTATTAGATTGCGACGGATAATAGTTTTGGTTCTGGTTTTCCGGCACATAAGTGGAATCCTGTTCCCATGGAGGAGGAATATAAGAAGATGAAAACTGTTGTGGTTTTTGATAACTTTCTACAGGATCTATTCCAGGATAAGAAAAGCTGCTGGGTTGTAAATTTATATTAGGAGTCGTTTGAGTTGAATTATTCTTATTGGTACCCCAACTAGTCGGTTTCGAAGTGTAATTTGGATATAAATTTTGTGGAGAACTACTAAAGTTATTTGTAGTTCCCTTAAGAATATCATTTTTATCTACGTAAGTCGATTGAAATTGTGGTTGAGGTTGATACTCTGGCCGAATTTGAGAAGGCGGCAAAGGTTGCGATTGCACTTGTTGTGAGAACCATTGTTGAGACGGTAAATTAACAGATGGCGGTGCTGTGTTATTATAAGATATATCTTCTTTTTTCGTTTGTTGATACCATTGCTGATTTTTTGTAATGGTACTAGGTTTAACATTACTTACGGTTAAAACTTCTGACTGTGGTTCTTGTGTCCATTGATTGTGTTCATAATTCTGATTAGCACTTTGATAATTACTATGGTACAAATCTGCTGAAGGCATTTGTCGATCTACACTTAACCGGTCAAGTAATAAACTATGCCTTCTTTCATTTTGAGTATCAGACTGATAAACTGGTTGGTATAGTTTTGAAGGTTGCGCAGAAATAGGTAACGCATCTGCTGTTGGTTGAAAATATGTTTTACTCGTCGGAATACTGAGGGGTTCAATTTGTTCATAAGCATGATCTAATGTTTTTGTTGTTCTGTTTACTGTTACTATATTTTCAATTCTGTTATACGCAGTTTGTGTACTTAACCCAGTTGTTGGTTTATCAATGGAAGTAGTTATGATTTCTGTATTTTCTGAATGCGACTTAGAAATTATTTGACCGATTGGTTTGATTTCTACATCTTCAACCTTTTCAAGAGGGACGGAGGGTTCTCTTAACGGTATATTTCGTTCTGTTTGATAGTTTGATTTTATGTCATTCTCTTTTACGGTAGTGCTTATTTCTTCCGTAACTGATAAATTTGGTTTTAATACCTGAACTGTAATTATAATTTCCTCCTTATTTTCTTCTGAGGATTGAGCATCTTGATTTTCAGTTTCTTTATTACTTTCTTCTGATTGTTTGCTTTCACTTAAAGTACACGATTCTTTTGGTGTTGACTCATTGTTTACTTGACTTGTACCTGTATTACCGCCTATGATTTCTTCCTTATCGTCTTTGATCCTGTCATTATTTAGTTTTTCTTCATTTTCTTCTTTACTTTCTGTACTAACATCGATTGCGCTGGGTACCTCTTCTTGTGTTTCAACTTCCAACTCATTTACTTTAATCACCGCATCATCTGGTTGTGATTGCACTCTTTTTTCGTCTTCGTTATTTATATCTTCTTCTTCTTCTACTATTTCTTCATCTTCAACTTCTGACTCCACTTTCTCATCTTTAACACTTTCGTCAATTTTAATGTCATTCTCTATTTCTTCAGCATTTTCTTTTTCTTCTACGTCTTCTTCTTCTGAATTTTCTTGACTTTCTGTAGACGCAGTAATAACAACGTTTTCTGTTACAGTAGATACAACACTCTCCTCTTCTTTACAAATGTTTTGAAAAGATTCCTGGTCTTTGATTTCTTCGTTTATAATATTTTTATCAATAACTTTTTTGGGATTTTCCACTGCTTTTTGCTCTTCATCTTCAGCAATATCTTGTTCTTGTTCTTCTTCTTCTTCTTCTTCCACATATTCTTCATCTTCAAGGTCATCTTCTTTAGGAATTATAGTTGTTTCAGTTTTAGTGGTGATTTCAGTTTTTCCGTCAATAGTAGTTCTAGTTGTGGTTGTTTTTATTTCTTCAGTGCTCCCATCAGATAAAACTTTTTTAACTACTTCTACTTTTGTTTCCGTTTTTGCCGATGATTTTTTTCCTGGTAATTTTACTGTTATGGCAGCATCTACACTAGTATCTCCATTTTGATCCGCCGTATCATTTTCAATTTTTAATTCATTTTTGACTGCTTTAACTTCGTTCTGGAACATATAATATGAAAAAAATCAATCAAAAAACAAATTAAAACCCAAAAAGAAAATTTTATTTTTAACGAAATAACAAATACAACAAAATAATCTGCTTAGTGATTTGAAAAAAATTCTTAGAGTATTTGATTGCACGAAATTTATTACTACAGATTTTTAATGCTATATAATAAATACGTATAACAAATAATATAAACACACATGAAAATATATACGTAATAAATATACAGTGTTTTTACATCCACCTGATTATTTACAGTTCCCATTACTTCTTCCAACTTTTCTACAGGTTTTTCTAAACCACATCCAGTAGTCAATAACGACTGATTTGTTATGTCTGCAAAGAGCTTTATTGTTGGTTCACATGCAGGGCTACTTTTAATTTCTTTATCAATTTCTTTTTTTTCAAAACCCTTTTCTGCATGTTCCCCGCTTTCAGATCTCGGACAGTAGTGACCAGGTAAAGCTGTATTATATTCAAGAGGCGGTAAAGATTGACTAAAGCTCTTGTTATCAAAATCTGAAGAAATATACTTCGATAAATTGTTATTATTGTTTACATAGCTTTGATTTGCACTGTTTGGTTTTATATTTGTTTTCGTTTGTTCTAAGTGGAGAGAATCATCTTCGCAGGGTTCTTTTTGTTGATTGTTTCTTGACTTTAGTAACGTTTTTGGATTAATTGGAAGGGGAAATGTTGGAAAGACTTGAACAGGTAAACAATTAAAATTAGGCACGTTAATTGCAGAGGGAGTTGGCGGCGATTGTATGTACGACATTGGTTGCTCCGGAACGCCTTGATTCATCGCATTTCTGATTAATCGTTTTGCCATGCGCTCTGATTTTATTTCCGATAGATCAAGACCACCAGGAGTATAGGTAAATGGCTTGCGCTCCTTGTTCATGGCACCGTACAATGCCGATGGTGGATTCATTTTTGCTGAAATATATTTTTAGCATTATAATATCACATGGTAGTATTGTAAATATAATATCACACTTCAAAATTTTCAATGTATCGTAAATTTTAGCCACGTTGGCAAATTTTTAAGAAATAATAAAATACATCAAATATACTCACTGCCGTTGATTTTTAGATTTATTTTTTTGACTTCCTGTATAAATTGTTTATCTGTGTATGTGTTTCTCTTTTTTATCAACTTTGATTAGGTCCTTCACATTAATCTTTTCTCACATCACTCTTATTAAATACAAAGGTTCACTCGTGTATTGTAACATGCAGTTTATCTGGTCGTAGCGGTTAAATTTAGCACGGGCTCAATACATGTGCCGATATGTTTGAAATCGGGAGGCACTGCGCGCGGTCGGCGCGTGCGCCGCCTAACGCCTACTGCCGTCTGATCTGTAGCCACCATGTATTTTGGTCGCGACCCCAATATCAGCGGACGCTCCGTCTACAATTCGGCTTAAGCGAATCTTCCAAATATCGGACATTAATTTATCTTCTCATTTCCATATTTTTGATCCATGTCTTGATGGTTCTGTTTCATCTATTTTCTTCGTTAACTACATAGATCAAAGTAACTATTTCATTCTACTATTTTGGTCGTGTGTAATACTATAAACAACATAATCAAAAGGAGAAATCGATTACTTAAATATTTTACATACTCACTTTTATAACTGTTTCCACGGATTCTTCAGTAGACGCCATACTGCAATAAACGTAAAAGTTCTATGAACGACGACTTTCTTGTATATAAATTATAATTAAAACACGCATGTACAAGAATACATAGCTTTATTTAATTAAAGTAAATTCCTTAGTTTTCTTATTATATGTTTCATCTAGTTCTTAAATATTGGCCAGTACATAAAATTTAAGCCGAAGTTGCCCAAACAAAAAATCACCGTCTAGCTTTTGGGTTTCTGTGACTTTAAAGTAATATAATAAAGTTCTATTCAACTTGTTTTTATTTCTGTTCTGTTTGTCTGTAAATAACTATTGAAGAATGTCATTTATTTTTAATTCGGAAAATACTTTTAAACATGGTAATTAGGTTATTTTATTGGTTTAGCTGTGAGAAATAACAATTAATTTGTAATAATATTTGTTTTGTTTGTATGTTTCCAATCGGGTGTCCTTGCCGGACTTGGCTTCCTGCCGACATGCATATTAGAATAGAATAGCATACGAATATTATACAATCACAAACTTCTACTACTTAGAATGCTTATTTTCTTATTCTATTACCAAAAAAGTTGGCTATGAATATATTATTTTTGTCAATAAACTGAATTTTGAAAAAAAAAACTATTAAAAACTTTTTCTGATAACTCATTAAAATCTGTTATCAATCCCTTAAACAGTATCTAATAATATCATTCTTGAACGGTCACTGAAATATTAAACAATAGTGAATAGTTGGCTTTATTAATCATAAAATTGGTGTTCACAATTTATTAAGGTAACAAAAAATCATTTACAATATTGAAACAATTAATGAGAAAGAGACATTGGGAGCAAAAAATTATACGGGAAAGGGAGCAGTTAGGGAGAAGTGGGGGCGCCAATTGATACGAGTCACTGTGACTATTTGATGACTATTATTGGGCTCTGAAAACTGTTATGTTTGAGAGGAAGAAAAATATAGTTTGTCATTGGAAATAAACATCGTTACTAAATAATCACATCCGAATAGTAAAATGCATTATAAATCCGTCGTTTTCGTATAACGATTCCAAACGTCGAAAAAAACAAATCACACATGTCAGACGGGCATTAGGCAACAATCCAACTGGATCCACGACCATTAACCCCGTTAAAGCGTTATCATACGGCTCTCATGCACAGAATCAAATTGGAAGATTCATGATATCGTAAACTATTTTTTCGCGAGGAAACAAACACTAAAATAGGGCCGTCGCGATCGGATCCGCAATGAAGTCGCTTGAATATTTCCTTCGGCGCTCATAATACTACAAAATTCGTACATATTTTTCCAAACTTAATAGCATTTTACAATATTTCTTTTATTAATCACAAACATAAAATTTTATTCACATAGAAAAAATTAATGTACAAAAATGTTTAACGAATGTCAAAACTTATTCTACCAATAAGTTAAACGGAGGAAAAATAAGGATAAAGTTTGCTTCAAGTATAAAATATTACATCTAAAAGATATATATTATAAAAGCCCGTTTAATACATACCAATATCACAAATAAGTAGTATATAAGTTCTTTATATAATGTTTTTATGGGAAAAAAATAAAAACAAATTTTACGACTTTATGTACCCTCTACATATATTCAAAATAACAAACTTTTAAATTTATTAAACTGATTACAATAAAAATGGTACTCAATATCGTGATTGTATATAAGTACATAAATAAGTATTAATATTAACTGAAGAAAGTAGAGAGAAAAAAAGTAGAAGAAAAATGAGATGTATCTATAGTGGTATGCAATGTTCTCGTAGCATTTACTTAAGGGAAGCCTTACTGCCTGCTGCCTGAATTAAATGCTGAACACAGGCCTCTCCAAATTACAGGTAATTGACATACTCACCACACTTAACACGAGTTCGTAGTTGCTACGTTTTAGACCTAGCTTAGTACCTATTACCACATGCTGAGGTTTTCAAATTCGTATCCAACTATGGCAAATTAAGCTTAGTATAAAATTTATATAATGCAGCAAATTCCTTAAATTCATGTCAATTATTTGGTTATGCGAGACGTTTTATTATATATATTCTAATTGCAATGTCCCGAACAAATATTAATTAATAATGTTGTTAATACAAACAGTTTTTAGAAGCAATAAAAAACCTAAAACAAAGCACTAATACGAACAAATTAATAACATCTTTTTCCACTATCTTACTTTTTTATAACAGAAATAAAGTTTTCTACATACATAGGGATAAAAACAAACATGTACATAACTACCAGATAATCTAAAGGCACATCTATAAGAAAATACCTTTAATAAAACGCTGTGATATCATATCACACAAATGTTCCGCGCTTCTCCATTTCAAATAAATAACGTCTCTAAAACAAAGAATATCTCGTATTAAAACATCTATTTACGAGATTTTGCTCATGACGTCGTAAGTTGTACGAAATAATGTCGCCGTGCTGGAAAAATCTCATAGTTTGAAAGGCAAATTGTGTTTCGCGGAGATAAGTTCGCGTTGTAGAGATTTCCTTAGGCAAAAGTACCCGCATAATTTGAACGCCAGCAGCAGGAAGTCAGGAAACAGTCGTGTAAACAAATACACCGCATTTCACCGTTTCACGTTTTTTTAGACTATTTTTTTAATGGTAATAATAATAACAGTTACTACGGCAACACGCTTCTGGCGGAAACATCTATTACCGCAGCGCCTATTTCTGTTACCAAACGGAAATATGAAAATGTAATTGTTTGTGTTCTAGTTTAACATTATGTAACCAGTGAAATTACTAAGGTAACGAGACTAAACATCTTGTATATCATATATGTCTTTTGTCGTAAAAACTATTATTTCTTTTTAAAAAGCTCTTACAGTTTTTAGTCAGGTCTAATTCGTGTCAAATATTATGTGTCTTCCTCTAATGACAATGTACGGTACTATTACGTAACTCGTTATTTTTCAAATCTTTACGGTTCTTTACGAATTTCTATTCACCGGAAGCAGAAGCTCGATGAGGATAGAACCTCGCCTCTTTACGTCATATATAATTTCATCACACTAAAAATTCAACTATTATCTCTTCATATAAAGGATAAGAGATGAGATGACAGAAGACAACGCAGTTAACGTTTTATTTATTCCTTCCCTTGTTTTCAGGTTCAAAATTATACGAGTAAAACTTATCTCGCGTCAATTCTTTCAATCACTGGATCTGTTGTACAAAATCCAAAGTACCTATATCAGTTAAAATCAACAATTCTTCGACGATTTATTATTTCTACACATCTTGAGGAACCTCACGAAGTTGTTACGTAATTTGGACTTTCAAAGCCAAATACAAGAAAAATAATAAAGAACTCTATTTGGCGCGACTTTCATATTTCGTTAAGAACGCAAAATTGATCTTTAATCACATCGCCGACCGGCCGTCGTCATGATTTCCTTAACTCTTAATATTCCATTACGATAAATTTAGCAGACAAGTTGATCACGCGAGTTGAAATTAGCTGAAATTGAATTAATAACCCGCCCACAGCGGCAATAACTTCGTAGTTATTCCCGTCTGTAATCCGAGTACATTCCGAAGGAAACGCATTACGGTGGCCGCTGTCCAAGCTGTAATAAAACTGCATCAATTTCATCGGAGCATCGGGAAGGCCGGACGTATTTGTTATTGTTATATCGAATGCATATTAAACGTGACCTATGTTGCTACTGATCTATCTAGATTAAATTAAAGATACAGGAAATCAATGAAATGAATCTTTAAGGCTTCCTTTATTACAATTTAATTACAATTATTCTAGGTTAAATTAAACTTGTAGGATATCAATGAAATTTTCTTAAGTCATTTACCATATATGGTCAATATTTTATTTCTATTTTCATAACATGAGAGAATTTGAATTATTTATTAGAAATTAGTAATACTATGGTGGCGCTAGTGAGCGGAAATGACGTCACGTACTATTAACCGCCGTGGACCAAAGTTTCTTAATGGCGGAGCCGCTTTAACACTTAGGTCTAGATCTTTGCGGTTACTTGTGTTTTGATGCTTTGTACATGGGACAGTGATTTATTGTAAATTATAAGTTTCCACCGATTAGTTCTGTTTTAAATTTACTTTAATAGAATAACTTTTTTTCATACAACGGAACTTAGTCTTAAGCTTTATTAGTTTCAAGGAGCCCTAACACCAGCTTTCTGAGGGGGGGGGGGGGGGGGGGGGGGGGGGGGGGGGGGGGGGGGGGGGGGGGGGGGGGGGGGGGGGGGGGGGGGGG